>APFE030168878.1:0-10306 GCA_000404065.3 Pinus taeda
CATATACTCCTTGGTCTATATGTTTAATATGTTTTGTTTTATGAGATATTCAGGTGTTATGTAATCGTTTGATTGTTAGTGTATGCAGGTTTCGAAGTGAAGGAGGAGCTCATCTGGATCGACGAGGCTAGACTACTACAACAGCGTTGGACTACAGGTAGGATCTAAAACACTTGATTTCTTGTATGGTAAATGCATGTTTAGAGAAGGATTGCTCTTAATTGTCTTGTTTGTCACTAGAAAGTCTTAGGCTTCTAGGGAGGTTGGTTTTGTCCGCAAGATTAAATCTTTCCGCATGACACACCACACTATTGCACCAAGGTCGCATAGGAAACCTCACGGTTCCCAGGTCTAATCCCAATGTTAGACGACCATAAAAAACCAGCCCTTGTTCACTGAGCAACCTAGGGTCCGAGATAACTGTTTGATCCTTAATTGCATTCAAAAACAATTTTTATTTCTAGACTGCAAACATAGTCAGTTTCCTCCACTAGTCAAGACGCCTGCTTGGCCCTCCAAAGATGCCTCCCAATTGAACCAAGCAGGTTATCTCATTCAAACACCACAATTTCATCTCCCGTTGATTATTCTACTCACCACCACCAACACTAGTGGTATAATAACCCATATACATTTGCAAAGCTTCTGCTAGAAGCCATCCAACCCGGTGTAGTTGCCATCCCAGACATTCATGATTGCCACATGTGTGAGAGGGTATTATTCCAAGTTGGTGTATATCCTAAGTTTCATTAACTCTCCACAATGGTGGCACATAGGATCTTTCAAAAGAAATTCATATTATGCTCAGCAACAAGGTTAAAGACTACAACAAGCCTGGAAGGACCCAACAAACGCAATGTAAACTCAAAAGGTGCAACTATTTTACTTTCAATCAGACCATTTGGGAAATTTGCAGGTGCATTGGGGAGAAGTTTGGACATTATAGTTTGGGTTGGCTCTAATGGGAGATTGGCACAATCCCTGTATTGAAAGTTCAATCATTTCAATATCAGTTTCTAATTCCTGAATGTTTTTATGATAGTTGTTTCCTTTTCAAGTTTTAGTGGATTTATTAGATTTTCCTTTAATATATGGGGTTGCATGGTGGTTATTTGTAAATTTAAATATTAATTGGTCAAATAATTGGGTGTTTAGTTTGGGATAATGGGCCATAACTGTCATTCTTGGTGGCTCGTCCCTATCTCAATTTGAGCCTTAGTATTAGCTACACCAAGCTATAATTATATTCTCATCTTTGCAACTCTTTTGTGTGGCTAATATTCTTGGATATGACGAACTACTACCATAGCAAAGGTTAGAGGATAACCTTGAAAGCTTTGTTGGGATAACCCATAAGGGGAGTGGCTTTTATTTTTTCTATTGGGGGGGAATCTTTTATTTTCATGGCTATGGTTACGAGGTAGAATTAAGGTTGTGTGTGGGTGTAAGTAGACATTGAGGAGGCAGCAAGGCCCCAGGGGGACAAATATCTTATATTATATGGTGAATTATCCGTCTGGGTTATACCCCAATATATATGGTGTAGGCCCCTGGATCCACCCTAGGAGGAAGGAGACAAACATCTCATTTGCATTTGTAACTCAGTGCGGCTCACTGCTATAAAGTTTGTTGGTGGTGCAGGAATGGTAAGACAAAGGGGTCAGGTAAGAAGAGGGGTTGCCTACTACCAGGAAAGAGATTAATGAGGGAACACCTAGATTACATACAGGAAGAAATCTCCTAGGAAAAAGGGGAGACCTCTTCCCACAAAACCTCCCTCTTCGACACAGAGGTCTTGATGGAATGGACATACTTGATACCAGTGGTAACACGAGGGGCTAATTTCCAACACATGAAAACGATGGATATATACTGGAAAATGAAATTTATATTAGGAAGTGTTGTAGCATCCATCGTCATTTAAATTTCATTTTTAATATCATCATAAAAAATAAAAAATAAAAAATAAAAATAAATAAATTAAAAAATAAATAAATAAATAAATATTTTGTTTTAAAAAATCAAAAGAGAATGTGAAAGCCCGAAAGTAGTGATTTATTTATATTATTGATGTCATTCAAATCCTATGTAAGGTGGGGCCCCGACCCATATATTAAAGTTAGAGCGGTATTACAAGATGTAAGCAAGCATGGGCTCGAGAACCAGATAAAGTGCTCTGCGGGGAAACAACGAGTATGAATTACAACTCCAGCTCAACCCCAATAGTTGGCCATGACGTTAAGGTGTTTGACTGAGATCTATGACCTGAGATTTCTGTGGGGGTTCAATCCCGATGAACCTCCCATACACTCCCCACCCCCGCAGTGGGCCACCCCCATCGCTTCACTCCATCTCATCTCCTCCATGTCATCCACCACCCTCATTCGTTACCATCCACCTCATCCACCATACCCCGTCACTTCATCTGCCATTCCATTAATTAGTTACATTAATTATAGGTCTTTCCTTCTGTTTGATTATCATTTGTATAAAAGACAAGCAAAGCCCCATTGCATTATTTTTTCTTTTAGTACTAAGCAACCTTGCATCCAGTTCAACAGTCTAAGTCAGCAACCGTCCTGGCAACTATCATCAGCAACTGTCACCTACAATCACCATGGCCAAACAAGTAAGTTCCTCATCATTTATCCATACCCCATTAATGGATGTCGAACGAGATATTTCTGATACCCTCTACACAATTAAACATCTTTCACTGTATCAAGAGGTCATCCTGAACCATAAAAAGTCTCCTATATTCATGGCAATGGTTAGGTCAGGTGTTTTAGCTGCTTTTGTCCCCAAAACTCATTTATTTCCTGAATTTATTCAATGGCTAGCCTCAGCAATGTACCCAAAGAAATGTTTTGTAATGAATCAGTTAGGGGAGAGCGTTTTTCAAGTAACCTCACAATTAATAAACCAAGCTTTGAATTACCTCGTGTCTGGAACATAGACCACCTTTACTGAAGAATACCTGATTTAATATTATGATAACATGTCTCCTCAAGGAATTTCTCATGTCACCTCTTTCCTGGCCCCTAAATCTAGTCAATTCTCCCTAGATGGGAATCTCTTCTCTTTAGAAATATTTGCAGTTGACATAAGACTTGTTTTGCAAGTAATTTCCAAGATTCTAGGAAAAGAAGACTCCAGGCAGGTGGATAAAGTTGTGCTGGGATTTTTCTCCTTAATGATGAAGCCAGAGATAGTACTAGACATTCCAGCATTTTGGGTAGATACTATCAATACCCAATTTATGACTCTGCCTCTCACTCAGTCCTTCAAATTTCCTTCAGTCATTACTTATTTATTTCTATACCAGAATGATGAACATTTTTCTGATTTGAGTCTAAATGTTGTTGATATGAATAAAAAGAAGCAGTCAGTGGTATTCTGGATAGATCTGATAAGGGGTGATCCAAGAGATAGTGGTTTATTTGAGTTTACTTCTTTATTCCTTCCAGTGGCTTATAAAATCTTGAGTGGATCCCTACCCCCAACATTTCTTCCTAAAGCTCAAGAATTTCTTCAATTGAGTAAGGATGTGAGATGTGGGGATTGGTTCATCTCTGAAGAACATGCAAATATTAGGCTTTATGGAGCCTGTTTCAAGCCTTACAGGTTACCTAAATTTGTGCCAATGAGGCTTTTTGCCCTTGAATTTATTAGGCAAAACTTGAATGTAGATCAAGTTCATTTTTTTCCTATGAAGAAAGGATTTTTCTTCAAGTTTCCTAAAGAAGTGGGACCCTTCATTGTAAACACCAGACAGGCTACCTAGGAGGTTGAAAAATTGTTGAGTGACATGTGTCTTTTACAGGTGGTTGAGTGGGCTTATGACCCTCATCAAATCATTTCAAAAAGAAGACTAGAGAATTGATATTCAACCTTTGTGCATGAAAGTAGACCTGAAACAAAGAAATTGGAAAATGGAGGTTTGTAAAACACCCAAGGGACAGATATTGAAACCCCTAGCACTATAGAAAAAGGTGTCAAGAGGGTTAGAGAGGAAGTTATTGATTTGGACGAGGAAGAATCTGAAGCAACAAAAAGGACCAAGCTTCAAGATGCAATGTATTCAGCACAACCTGGCTTGGTGATTCAACTAGGAGAAACAGAAGGTGCCCCAGCTTCCCCATCTTCTAGAGAACCTATCCATGATCAGGTTCCTTTAATTCAAAGTATGTTTTCTCAGATATCTGAGAGAAATCAGAAGGTGAAGTTAAATATGGAGGCTCAAGCTGAGTCTTAGGTAACTCCTGAAAAAACTAGATTTCTATCTGCCATGGATTTGGAGAGGAGTCAACCTAAAATTTCCTTTTCTCATCCTACTAGAATATCAGTGGGGTCTACTAGCAATTTCAAGACTGTGAATTTAACAGTTGACACTCACAAGCTTCCAATGCTTGAAAAGATCAATTTGCACATGCAAACTGGGCAATTGATTGTAAATTATTTACATAAGACAAATGCAGCAGCTGTCAAGGCAGAAAAAATGCTAAATAAGGTAATTCAGTAGTTAAAGTTGGAGAAAGCCAACTCCAGGGCTTTGAATGCTCAAGTGGATGAGCTAAAGAAAATTATCATTAAAATAGGTGTCAATCTTGATGACCAACCCGTTGTTTAGAAATTATTGCAATCTGCCAAGTCAGAGATTGGGGTTTTGAAAAAGAAGTTAAATCTACCTGCATGTGAACATCCCATAGCTGCAGGGATAGAAAAAGTAGAAAATGAAAAGGAGAAGCTCCTAGAGGATGCGTTGCAGAAGACTGAAGAATTTTCTTTACTTAAAGAATCTTTTGACAAGCTGCAATGACAAGGGGACACTCATATTTGTACATTAGTAATGCCAGCCAACATAGATCATCCAGCAGTACAGGTTTTACAGTTGGGAACAGAGCTTAAAATGGCTAAGCATGATGTAAAGAAATCCTAAAGAGAATTGGAAACAACTTGAAAGCTATTGAATTTCAGTGAAAAAGAAGCAAGAAGGGAGAAAGACAATGTAAAGAAGTACATAAAAGACCTCTTAAGGGCTGAAGATGAAATCAAAAGGCTAAAGGAGAAAATGAAGGGCAATATGTCCTTAATTCAAGTCAGAGAAATCATATGGGATGAAGTCATTGAGGTTATCAAGGGAATTTGGGAATTTCTTGTGATTATATTTGAAGAGAAAATAGTAGTTCGAGATATGGAAGAGGTGGTCATAAAAAATAAGTAAAAAGATTTAGATAGATCAAATTTTGCAAAGAGGATGATAGATTTCATTAACTCTAAATCTGCTGCAAAATTGAAGGAACATGACATGCCAGACAGAACATCATGTGGAATATATTTTAGCAAAATTATTATCAGAAATATCTACAGGAATACTACTGAGAAGAAGATAAATTAGATGAAGGAAGTAGTTTCAAAGTTTAACATCCTGTTTGACAAAAGAGTTAGGGCTAGACTTCCTTCTTGCTAGGATCTACAAGGAAACTTGTTGCCACAGAAAACATATGAGACTTTGTTGATTGAGGCAAAAATAAAAGTTAATAACACTCATGAAAAGACAACAGTATTGAAAGGAGCCACCATTGTGAACTACCTGAACAAAGATTTTAAGCTTCTCTGGATGGTGAAGACTCTGTTTACATACAAGCCTAATTATGGTGAGATTACAGCTTGCATAATAGCACTTGACAAGCTAGAGGAAGCACCAAAGTCAAATGTGCCATTATGGAGAAAGTGCAAGGAATGGATGATAGAGCAGACCAAAGATTAGACCAAAGATGCATTAGCAGGACCTCTTACTCAAGCCACAGATTCAAACAGTGAGCAACAATCCCCAATCATACTCTAATTTCGGTTACTTCTTGTTACCTTATTTTTCTCAGAAGAATGAGGTGTCTTTTACCCTCTAATGTAATATTTTGTAATGAATTTTACTTTAGACAGTTAGAAGGTAGTTAAGTAGTTTGATAGTTTTGGTAGTTACCAACTGTCCCATGATGTATAAAAAGAGGAAAAATTATAGAGAAAAAAAAATCCGAATTTCGAAGAACCTGGAGACTATGCTATTGTATTCTTGATAAATTGGTGATTAATGAAAGTTTTCCACACATTGTTGGGTATGATTTTGTAATTTCTTTGTTATGTGTCATCATGTTTCTTCCTTTCTTTAAATATGGTAATGAAGCTGTAGGTCTTTCTTTACTTATGTAAATGAAGTTAAAATTCCTTAAAAGAGCGCTCCTATATTTAAAGTTCCTACCTCTATATTTCTTCTAAGTTACAGATAATAGTTCTTGTCAAACACAACATATTATCTTTAACTTCTCAAGGCATTCTTCACAAAACATTTATATTCAACATCACATGGCATTCTAAGATTTTCATATCAACTAAATATTAAGGGTTACAATTCAGGTCCTTCAGGCCCTTCACATGAGGATATATTACACAAATAAGTGACATGCATAACAAAAATTAATGTCTTAAGCACAATTTCTACACAGCCATGAGATTGGTTTCTAAGGGACAACATTAATTGGCGTCGTTGCCGAGGAACGAAATCAATAACATTTTTCCCTGGGTTTTTAATATTTTCCTCTGGTTGTTTAGTGAGGAGGAAATATTTGGATGTATTAAGTAGAAAACAATAACTATGGATTCAAAAAGGCCTCATACGAGGTCAGATACCTCACAACAGAAAGCTCAAGCCCTTTCAGACCCCAAGAGACTAGTTTCCAAAAGGGTTGGAAAGCCAAAAACTCCATTTACACCAATTCCTACACTATCTACACTTGACAACAGTTCAACACATATTTCATCCAAACATTTACCTTTTATCGACCAAGAGCTACCTTTTACATCCACTTCATTTAAAGAACCCAACTGTCAAGAATAGTCTTTAGAGTCTATTTCTTTCTCAGTATTCAAAAATATATATGCTATAGTTGTTCAACCTAAGCCCATAACTACATTGTCACCTTTTCATACTCCATTTACTCCTCAAACAAGTTCTTCATCTGCTGGTACTCAAGGTTCAGTAAGTTCAAGTGCAAACATGGTAGCACCTGCATTCTTGTTGAATAGGTATGCACCTATTCAGTTGCCACAATAGTTGAATCCAATGCCTCAAGAATACTTAAAAATTCTTCCTCATTTTTCAGGTTAGGATGAACAAACAACAAAGAAACATACAACAATGTTTTGTAATTTTGCAGAAAATCTCAATGTTGAACACCTGGATGTTGTTTTAAGACTTTTTGTGCAATCCTTGGATGGTGAAGCAAGAAAGTGGTTTAAAGGGCTTCCTAATAACTCTATTCCTACATGGGAAGAGATGGAATGCCAGTTCACCCAGAGATGGGGAGAGAAACGAGATCATGGGTATTCACTTACAGAGTTCAATGCTATTAAAAAGAAATCTGATGAAAGTGTTGTTGAGTTCATCAGAAGGTTCATTAAACTTTACAACAGTCTTCCAATGGAGATCAAGCCCCCTCCTACTATTGCAAACATAACTTTTGCTAAGGCATTTGAATCAGATTTTGGGTTCACATTAAGGGAGAGGAGATCCACAACCCTTGATCAGATCCAAACTGATGCTTTAGAAATAGAAGCAAATATGTTGGCTGCAGGTAAAGCAGCAGCGGCACAACGTACCCAAGATAAGGGAAAGGCTAAATTGGAATCCTCTCAAAGTCAAACATTAGAAGATATGAATAATGTGATTAAAAATTTGTCCAGTAAATTGATTAAATTGGAATTGGAAAGTAAGAACTCTCAAAGGCAAGTACAACAAAATAGAAACTTTAATCCCCAATATAGAAGACAACCTCTGCAAATTTTGCAGAAGGAGAGAAAAGACCAAGATTAGGTTCAAGCACCACTTTACTTAGAGGCAAATCCTGATGAAGTACCAGAGAATTCCTAGGATCATGATGATCATATTTCCACATTGTATGCAGGAGATGAAGATTAACTAGGTGTTGAGGGAGAAGAATATACTGAAACAGATTCCATTTATGATGAGAATGAAATTGATAAATATCGAAAGCAATTTACTAATTTTATGCAAGCATAATTACATAAGAAATATGACTTGAGATTAAGGAAAATATCTATAATTCAAGAAAATGAAGGTGAGCATCAAGTTCCTGCTCCCCTACAAAAGGCGACTCCACAAGAACCACAACCTACAAAACAATTAAATAAAGTAAAGCAACAGCAGAATACAAATAGCAAAACTTAGATACTTCAAGGTGAGTCTTCTCGAGATAAAATTGATAAAATTCCTTTAGAAAAAATTGTTTCCATTCCACAAGAGATTTCAGTGATGAAGAAAAGTGAAGACGAAACTAAAAAGAATACCAAACATGTCCATGTATTTAGTCTCACTAAAGAGCTAGAAAAAATCTGAATTCAGGTGCCCCTCACAGAGTTGGTCAAAGCACTAGTTTATCAAAGACAGATTGTTGAGTTTATCAACCTATCTCAGAATGTGAATATAAATGACACTATGAATCTACAAGAAGATAAACCAGTAGCGGTTTTTGGTCCACATGTGGAGGAGGTAGATTCTTCAACACCTCCTTTCTACATATCTTTATTGATTCATGATTTCCTCTTGCATAATTGTATGTTTGATTCAAGAGCTTCACACAACCTTATGCCACTATCAGTAATGAAACTATTAAACCTACAAGTTACTAAACCTTACAGAGACTTGTATTCTATTTATTCAAATAAAGTCAAGTGCCTTGGGGTCATTAAAGATATGGTGGTGTCATTATCCCAGATCCCAGCTAGAAGTTTGGTAATGGATGTAGTGGTAGCAGATGTTAACACCCAGGTTGTTCCCTTTGACTCCAAGGGAATACGGCCGGGGTAACCACTAACCAATCTTTGGATTACAGTTTCTAGCCCAACTGTAATCAGAGAGGGCTCTCTCTTTAAGGTTTGTCTCTGTTCTGTGGAGATTTTAGGCTATTTATGAAGTAAGGGTTTTGGTTTATGTTTGGTTGAAAGGATGTCTTTCTGTATCTAAAGTGGAAATCTGCAGATAATGTTAGTCCATTGGGCAATGGAGTCTGTGGTTACTGGTTTTTTGAAATCTTGCGTTGAGCAGCTGAAATTACAGGGCCATTTGAATACTTCATAAAACAAACTTGAAATTATGATGGTGAAATGCAAATAACCAGTGAAAAGCAATTAAGAATTTTCCACTAAGCTGGGGTGTGGGAAGGAGATATATTCCTCAGGAGCAAACTTGAATTCCTGAAACAATAATCACTGTGAAAGATATAGTGTGAAAGGGTAGAAATTAAGAATTACACCTTTATTACTATAACTGAAGAAAATATTTATAATAGCTTAGATTGAGTTCAGGGTAATCTGTGATTAAATCCTGGAACTATTCTTTTTCCTTGCTACTAACTGTAAAGTACAGAAACATGAAAGAGTTTTGAAAAGATAACAAAAACACATAAGGAAGAGTTTTAGGGAAAACTTATTGTGCCATGAAGTACGCAGGAATCCTGTAACATTCAGTTAAACACCACAACGCATCAAACAACACAGAGCTTTGGAAATTCCATCGGCTTTTGTATTACTTCTATGAGAATTTACAACAAAAGAACTCTAGAAGAGAAATCAACAACCACCCTTGCAAACTCATGCGAGGGGGAATATATACAAAATGTTTCATACAAAATATCTCAGGCATTGATCATACAAAATATCTCAGGCATTGAGTCATCTGAGAAATAAATATCTTCACCAACTCGTACAGGAAAAAGCAGATAAGAAGTCATTGCAGCTTTCAATACAACATGAATGCTCTTTAATTCTGTCAGAAGACTTTTTGACCTTTGGAGGTCATTGAGTAGGTTGAACGCTTTGTTATAAATGATGAATGACGTGTCTTTGTAGCTCTGCCCTCCTGTAGCTTTTCGGCCCTGTCACCTGTGACTGTCAGTGCTGCTGTGGTGGCCGAATAGTTTCGCTGAGTTGGCTCAACCTATTTTTCTCCATACATGCTGATATATCAAAATTTTCCTGTGCATGACAACTTACGTATTTAAATGGAAAAAACTTGATTACTGGCTCTGGTTTAGTAGTAATTGTATTAATCCATTCCAGACTTCCTGTGTGGGCAATTGATGTCTTAAAATTGCCTCTATGGTCTCATCCGCCTCTGTATATTTATAGAAATTTGGAGGCACATCAAACAAGTGATTGATTTCATTCATGATAAAAAATAAGCTCTCTACCCTGTTGTAGAGAGTCTGTCCTGATGCTGGCCCTAATTCTG
>APFE030168885.1:3307-37304 GCA_000404065.3 Pinus taeda
CCAAATTCATCTTTTATTGCTCTGGAACATCATTTGAGTGCGACTTGTCCCGATGTGTGAAACAAGGAATTTTGTCGAAATGGAGCGAAATGAAGGGGATCGGGGGCTTCTAAATTCTTGGGGAAATTTGTGGGAGTGGGGAGGGATGTTGGGGAGCAGGGAAAAGTGGAATATCAGAGATTGAGTGAGGGGAAAAGGTCCAAAAGGGCAAAACACAGGCCCAACCTAGAAAATTACCAGGTTGTAGCTAAAAACTAGGGTTTGTGGAAAAATGAGGAATTTGGGGAATCTCAGTGATGGGAAGCATTTGGTAAGGTACTTCAAGGATAGGGGAAGGTGTATGAACATCAGGAAACAAGTTTTGCCGATGATTTGACCGTCCAAGATAAATTGCCTTTAAAACCCTAAGAGAGGGAAATGAACCTTGCCTAGGCACAACTGAAGCATGGATAAGCTGTAAAATGACCCTATGGAACTTGACATGATGATGAAAACCCTCTGAATGATGATAGGATCAGCTGAATAGTGACATAGGTTGGCATTTGGGCAACTTTGAAAAGAGTGAGAGCAAACCCTAGACCTAATGCCTAGTGACCAAATTTTGCTTGAAGACTCACTGAAATGACAAAATTTGACCTTGACACTTCAAAATCACTTTGTAAGAGCATATTTGATCGTTGGAGGAAGGCTGGAAAGACTGACACTAACACATACCAAGGTGAGTAAGTAGAAATAGAAAAAAAATATTCATCAGGGAAAGAATCTTCAGTAGGAGTGCAATTGTCATCAATAGTTAGCCTAGAAAGAAAGTCAGCTACTACATTGTCTTTTCCAAGCTTATCTACAATAGTGATATCAAATTCTTGTAACAGTAATAACCAGCGTGTAATCCTACCATTTGTAATTGGCTTATTCATTAAAAAATGAATGGCAGAATGGTTAGTGTGTACAAATACTTGATATCCAATGTAATGTTGGAATTTATTGATGGCGTGCATGACTGCTAAGAACTCCTTCTCGGTCACTGTGTAGTTGAGCTCAGCTGGAGTTAGATTTTTACTTATGTAGTAAATAACTTAAGGTTTCTTATCCTCCAGTTGGCCCAAAACAACACCTACAACAATATTTGATGCATTCGTAGCTATGTGAAATGGTAGTTCCCAATTAGGTCCTTGCAAGACCGTAGCTGCTGATACACAACACTTCAGCTTTAATAAGGCCTTCTCAGACTTCCCTGTTCACAAGAAATCAACATCCTTCATGAGAAAGGAAAATAATGGTGATGCAATTCTTGAAATTTTTTCTGTAAATCTTTTGTAATACCCTGCATGCCCCAAGAAACTACGTACCTCTTTCTACATTTTGGGTGTTGGAATTCTTAGAATTACCTCTATTTTTGCAGGGTCTACCTTGATTCCGTCAACAGAAATGTAATGTCCAAGCATGATCCCTTCAATGATCATCATGTGACATTTCTTAGTGCTAAAGGCAACATTAGTTTGTATACATCACTCTAGCACTTTTTCCAGATTGACTAATGCTATTTTAAAAGCATCTCCATAAGGTGTGAAATCATCCATGAAAATTTCCAGATAGTCATTGAATAAGTCAGAAAAAATTCCCAGTATCACCCTTTGAAAGGTTGCTGGTGCATTACAGAGTCCAAAAGATAGCACTCTGTATGCGTAGGTTCCCCAAGGACAAGTAACGGTCGTTTTATCTCGGTCTTCTGGGGCAATCTGTATCTGATTATAGCCACTAAATCCATCCAAAACTGAAAAGTACTTCTTTCCAGAAAGAGTATCAAGGACCTGATCTATAAATGGTAATGGAAAATGGTCCTTCTGAGTGGCCTTGTTGAGTTCTCTATAATCAACACAGACTCTCCACTTGTCATTCTTTTTAGGAATGATGACAAGTGGTGACACCCACTAACTGTCAGATATTGGATAAATAAAATTAGCACTCAGGAGTTTCTGTAGTTCTTCCTTCACCACTTCTTTTAGTGTAGGGTTCATGCAGTGCTGTGGATGTCTGACTGGTTTGCAGCCATCCTTCAAATAAATATGGTGAGTGCATAGGTTAGGGTGGATCCCTTTCATATCCGTATAATCCCATGCAAATTCCTTTTTATACTTCTGTAACAACTATAACAGTCGTTGATTCTGTTCAACAGTCAAATTGGGATTAACATTCAAAATTTTTCCAGATTCAATCTCAATTAGGCTACTAGCAGTATTTGGAGTAGTTCTCATTTGTTCAAAATCTATATCTTCCACCTCTTCCTCCTCATTTTCATTTTTAACAGAAGAAATAGAAAGTGAATTACTAATAAAACCATTAATAACATCATCTTTTGTCTCATCTTTGAAATACTGGGCTTTCCCCAGAGTGAGGAGTGGCAGGGAAAGATCTGACTCAGGCTCAAACTCATCCCACCAAGGGTTGTACACATCCACATTTGGTTTTGGGGGTTAAAGATTAAGGTTTTGGGTTGCCTAGCCATCTGAGATCACCATGGATCGCATCCTGCAGCCTATGAATGCATTTGCAGTGGCCAGCCAAGGTCTCCCTAAGATCAAAGGATAGCCCCCCAAATTGGATTTGGGCTATAGGATAAGGAAATCAGCCGGGTATCTCCAGGAAGCTATCTTAATGACTACATCTTATAACATCCCCTTGGGTTTAACATGGGACTTTTTTGCCAATTCCAGCATAGTAGGAGTGTGTCTGAGTCCTTGTAGCCCAAGAGCGATAAAGATATATTTCATCATTACATTAATGGCAGCCACAAGATCAATCAGAGAATTGGCTATGGGCTGATTGTTATGTAGACGATGATTGTGGGATTTCCTGGATCATGGTACTTAGTAAGGAGAGGCTGTGGAGACATTAATTCGGATAACTTTCCCATCACATGTATGGTGGCAAGGTCTTTAGGCTTCCTCCCAGGCTTCTTAACACACAAATCTCTCACTTTCTTGGCATAGGTGGGTACTTCTTTAAAGGCTTATAGAAAAAGAATTCATACATACAAATTTTACAACTCCCTAAGGAAATCAGATTCATGTTGTGAAGTCATCCTAGGTTCGACTAGTATTTGAGGGTACGGGGGGCCCCGCGTAACAACAGTTGAATATTCTGTTACAGGTGTATCAACCTTCCTCGAATTAGCTATTATAGATGTAATAGTTCTTCATGGGTTGACTGTTACAAACGTAACAACTTCCTATGTATCAACTATTGTAAACGCAGTAGCCACCTCAGAGCCTCTGGCTTCTCCTCTAGATGGTTCACAGTCCTCCTCTGTAATGACAGTGGGGTCATTGGGGTTAATTACCGTGCCCAATCGCAATTGTATTTCATTAAGTTCCACGGGGGTAATAAAGTAGGTCTGGAAGGTTGTAGGAGCCTCTATGCCCCGAGCTACTTTATTGTTTGGGTTTGGGTTAGGTTGCACAGGTAGTTGGGGTCGCACAAGTGGTGGAGGAGAAGGAGCTTGGAAAGGAGGTAACTGTAGCTGTTGATGCATGGGTGGTGCAGGTAGAGCTGAATTCTGGCCATTTCCTCTCTAGTTATGGTTCCAAGGGTATGGTTGGGATTGAGGATATTGAACAGGAGGAGACGGAGACCATTGGTTCCAGGGTGAAGGGAATTGAGCTGAAGGAGGGGAAAAATATTGCCATGGATATGGTTGGTTATTATATGCATTATTCCACGAATTGAAAGAGGCGTGGTTACCATGGCCTCCTTGGTGCGATGAAGTAAGGGGACTACACCTCTTCGCTTGATTCTCTGAGTACTGCCTTTAGTCTAGGAAGCTCTGGACACTTCTCTGTCGAATGCTCTAGCTCGCAGATGTTACACAGGATGATGCTATTCAATTCACATTCCCTGCGAGGATGTTTCTTCCGACAAGTCGGACAGAACATGACCAGGGGTGTAGCAGCTTCTGCTTATGTCTTTTTGATCTGTGCTTTTGTTATCTAGGCTGAGAGACTACTGAGGATATCTATCTTGAAATCTTCAAACAAATTTCTGATCTCTGCTCTAGTTACTCCTCCGCCTGTAGATTTTTGTATGCAAATAGAGGCATCCCGAATTGTACTTCTTCCTTTAGATGATCCTCGAGAGCATCGTAGGTAGAGCTTTATAATTTCAGTGAATGGCTCTTGTGATATATCCCCTTTCCCTAATAGGTTCAGGGTGTCAAGGCAGTCATCGCTCATCCCTCTGATGAATATAGTCTTCAAGATTTCCGGGTCTAAATCGCTGTGTTTAGACCTCTGCAGATTGTAGTGGAATCGTTACACATAATCTTCTAGGCTTTCTTCCCCCTTCTGTGTCATTCTAAATATCTCTTCCCTTAAGTCCTTAGTCCTACAATAGTCCTGGTAATTTGACAAGAACATCTCCTTCATAACATTCCACGTTGAAATGGAAGTGGGACCTAATCCCATGAACCATCTCAAGGTTGCTCCTTTTAAGGTAGCAGGAAATAGCTTCAGCTTTTGAGCATTTGCTGTATAATCATAACTTCTACATAGGACATCAAACTCAAACAGAAATGTATCTGCATCTTCCATAGTCATCCCCTGAAAGGATGGTAAAGATGATAGAGGAATGTTTTTCATAGGATCTTCACCTCCAATATTCCTGATTGGGAACTCAAAGGTGGTGGTAGTGGTGTCTGTTTTAGCATTGTTGTCTCCCATGATGAATTCTTCTAACCCTTCCTGTAGTAGACGTTCTTCAAGCTGTGTTTGTGATGGCTCTGCAGATGTGATTAATGCCTCAGATACCACTGGGGTTGGATGTTTCACTGCACTACCTGTATCTGGATATTGATAAATCAACAGGTGCCTTTCCACGTCAGGTGTCCGATGTTCCCCTTCGGTTTCCCCTTGACCCTCGGTCCTCAAATTCTGGCTATTAACTTCCCCTTCTTTCTCATAAATCAAATCCTTGATCTTGGGGGTATGAGTGCTAGCCTTAGAATGATACCGTCCCGAGATGGAGGGATTGGAGGTTTCTGCTTTCACTGTGGGAGCAATAGCCTTCTGCAGCCCTGTTTTCCTTGCATTCCTTTGAGAGTTGGACTGTTCTTTTTCTGCCTTGGAGATTAATTCTTGGATAAATGTCTTCCTTCCCAAATCTTCACCCTTCGTTTCCTTTTTACAACTCGTCATTCCTGTAACTTATTAGAGTGGGGGTGATTTCAGTGTCTCTATAAGTCCTACAAATTCACACATGGACCCTATGTGTATTAAATCACACTCTAAGTGCCACAGTCTTCGACAATGGTGAGCCCGCCTAGGTATGTTAGAGAGATGCGTAGGTTCTTACCTCTCGTCTTACCGCCCAACGATTGAAGAGCTGAAGGCACACTAATCAAAGCATCAAAATGTCCTAAGTGTCCTAGTGATCACAATGGTAAGCCCACCCAGGTATGATAGAGCGTTGCGTAGGTTCTCACCTCTCGTCTTACCACCCAGTAATTGTGGACTAGGAGAACTTCTATGTCAAACAAACAACTTGGTTGACTGTATTGTCAACTTGCCATCCCCGGAAATGACACCAAAATTTAGTGTTGTTTTAATCAACCTTAATTGACTTAGACTGCAACATTGATTGACTTAGACTGCAACATTAATTGTCAACCTAGCGTAGTTCTTGCTGTTTCAATGGAGTTCGCACTGTCTATGTCGTTACACTTCAGCCAAGCATAAGAAATTGCAGAAAAAATGTAAAAGATGTCACTGATCTAGATTGCTGAATCAAACCATGCGTGTAGTTACAAAAAAAACACTCTACATAATTAAATCACAACTCACAGCTATTGAAGTAAAGGCGTGCCACACAAGAAATAACATCTATCCCAGCTGGTTGCTATTACTTTGTTTTTTAACTCTATGTAATAGATAAGATAAATAGAAATAACAATGAATGCAATCCATGATTTGTACAACAACAATGAGAAACCATAAATCAATGAACTAAACTGAAATTCACTCTACCTAATCACTGCAATCCCTACCAAAGAGGAGGGCCCTTCCTCCTCAGCAGGGCACAGGAAGAATACAAAAAGTGATTAACGAATCAATTGGAAAGTAACAACATCACCATGACAATTGATATTGAATAAGTTCAGGATTACAAAAACATAGTAATGGTACTCTTCTATATGTCGCCTGATAATACATAAAAAGTTGAGTCTTTTATAATTATTACAACCCAAAAATTAGAAAGCAGATCAGTCATGAGAATCTCTCGATTCTCATGCTGATAAAAAATAAAGAAGTTACAACTTATTACTAAATAAATATACATCGGCTGCAACTGCTTGAGTCTTGTTGCTTCAAAAATAAAGAATCCTAGTATCGACAACTATTATGTGGAATAGTACCCACATTTCCAGCTTCGGTGCAACAACATTGAGCAAATGGTGGTTCGGGATGACGTGACATAACTGACGACAACACTATTGATGTGACGACGGATCCACGCGAGGTGTAACAACATCCAATGTGTAACAACAACCTGTAACAATATCCAATGTGTAACAACAATATGTAACAGCAACAACCTATAATAGCAACAACCTGTAACAACGCATAGTATATAGCAGCGGTCTGTTACAACACTCAGGGTGCAACAACTAACCATTCTACAGTTTCCTGCAGTTAATCCTTGTTTCTTGTCTGCTTCATAGCTTCATTCGTGCGAGCCAAAACTTGAAAAAGATGAACTTCTGAGAATACTCCTTTAATGCTCTCCCAGTTAGCCACAAAAAGGAATAAAGCCTCGTATTATTCGATGAAATACAACAAAGTAACATGACAGTAAAATGGATTAAAAAGGTAAGAAAATAGAGAGTTTGGTCATATAAGGGCATAGGCTTGGAGTACAGAAAGGTCAAAACAAGGGAAAGAATGTGCAAAAGATAGGTAAAAAACCACACCCAACACCTACCACAAGTTCGTTCATTCAGAACTTGACCTCCCAACAGACGGTGATTTCTGCATTTACTTCAGTCTCGGTGCAAACCACCATTCCAAATCCTCTTGTTTCGTCGGTCCAAGTAATGCGTCTGGTTCAATCGACAATCTTGAGTCATGTCGCTGTCAGTTCTTCGATCCCTTTAGTAAGTGGACAGGCTGTGCCACCACTAGGGGAAAAAAGTCTGAATGTTTCTATGATGTCTGATACAACCAATATGAGTGGTTCACAAGCTCACATGGTTGGAATGAACCAACCCTCTTCAGGTGCCATTCTAAACCCTGTTGGTCCTGCTGGATCGAGCAATGTCCAGTACCAACAACCAAACCCTGTTCATCCATCTGGGTCAAGTAACATTCAGTACCAACAACCTAATATGGCTCAAGTTTAGTAACAACCTACTTATGTCCCATATGGTTCACAAGCAATGGTTAATCCACCCTAGATCCCTTAGCTTGGACCTTATGTCCAGCCTGGTCCGTTCGCTGCGTCTGGTGGGTATACAATTAAGGAACTTTCAAGGTATCATTCCAGGAACTGTTCAAGTACCTTTGCAGCAGCAAGGGCAACTCCTGCAACAACAATAGAAGCCTTTGGTGCAGCAAGGGAAACCTTCGTTGCAACAAGGGCCATCCATATAGCAGCAAGGGCAACCTTCATTGCTACAAGGGCCATCCATGCAGAAACAACACCAAGTGATGCCGCAACAAGGACAAATGCAACAACCACAGGGGAAACCCTCACAACAGTTGTAACAAACCATGCAGCTGCAAATGTAGTATCCTCCCAGCCTATGCCTTCACAAGGTCAACCTATGCAGCCACAGGGACAACCTTTATAGCCGCAAGGTTAGCCATTGCAGCAACAAGTTCAACCCAGGCAACAACAACCCTTATATTCATATCAACAGGGTCAACCCTTGCAAGGGCAAGGCCAGGGTCAAGTCCTATAGCAACAGGTGCAAAATCCTTATGTCTAAGGGCAACAAGTTCAGCCTCCTTTTGTCCAAGAACAACAAGTCCAAAATCCTTATGCCCAAGGGTAGTAAGTGCATAATCCTTATGTCCAAGGGTAGCAGGTCCAAAACTCTTTCATCCAGGGGTAGCAGGTCCAAAACCCTTATGCTCAGAGACATCAGGTGAAAAATCCATATATCCAAGGCCAGTAAGGTCAACAACCTTTTAACCCATATGTTGCTTATCAACAGCCTATGGCTAGATAGTTTCAAGGCTTTCAAGGTCAGAATCCTCCCTACGGGCAAGGTAACCTATAGTGGGGGAAAAATCAAATGCCATATGGACAAAATCCTCCACTATGGGGACAAAATCCTTACCAGCAGGGATGGGCCTCGCCGGTTGGGCCCCCTTATCGACCTCAAATGCCTTTCAATACCCAATTGACATTCTTGGCTACACTGGAATTTCCATATGTGTCTAGACTCACGAATGACCCAATTCTTCATTTGCCATATTCACCTCTAGTTTCGTCCAAGATTCCGAGCGATTGTCCAAATTTTGAAGGAAAAGCAAAAGTGGATCCCCTTTAGTGATCCTTGAAATATTACGTTGATGATTCCATTCGTTTTCGACTTTTCTAACGAACTCTTATAGGTGCTGTAGCCAATGGTATATCAAGTTACCTTGAAATACCTATCATGAATTTAACACTGTTTCCATGGCCTTTCTACCACATTTCCAGCTGCCGGTTCGCTATGAAACTGGAACCCATCTGCTAACGTCACTCAAGCAAGACACTGCGACCCACATCTCCGATCACATCCATGAAAGGAGACGTAGGCACCGTTTGATTAAGTTTGAGATTGCTTATCAGTTTTTGAACGAGTGGTTCACCAAATCATTTGTCAACAAAATTGCTGAGGACATTGCTATGGGTGGATGTGTCACTAAGGAACAAGCCATCGCACATGCCCAGTATCTAGACCTCATTTATTCATAGTTCGACACGTTATATGATGTGTTAGCCAATGTGTCTAGACCATCATCTTATCTGATGATATCTAAGTCTCTGGCTACACCTCTTGTTGATTGAGTAATTGGTTTAGTGACTGAGCCCCCTGCAGAATCTTCTTCCAAACAGAAGTCGTTCTCCAACACTGCCCCCAATGATTCCTCTCGCAATTCATCCGGCCCTGGTAAAACCTTGGAGGTTCACGCTGTCCAGTCTACTGTAGTGGATAAATCCTCTAAAGGTAAGAAGAAAGGCAAAGGCAAGGGTAAAGCTGATGCCCCAAAACAGGGTACTCCTAAGTCATCTACTGGTGACGCTTCCTAATGGAAGCCCAAGTATTCATGCCTCATTTGTGAGGAGGATCACTATACTAAGGATTTTCTTAGATGGTCTGAAGTTAGTCATTTTCTCAAAGGGACCCCCACTGTCCTGAAAGATCCTTTTCCATCCCATCAGACTTAAATGGTAGACCAGCCTCAGTCATCCGCTTCCTCCGGCTCACAAGTGTTCATGATGAGTACCCCGATTAACGTGGCTACTAGGTCAAAATATTCTCAAACTCCTACCCTAACAACAGGGAAAGAAAAAGAAGGTACCCCTTCTTTTGCCTCTTCCAGTTCTGGTCCTCTCCATATAGAGTGACCTAATCCTAATTCTTCCATTCGACCACCTTCTCGAGTTGTGCTATGAAAGTCCTCGTACAATCCCAATGCTCGAGCCGCTCAACATTATAACATTGTTGAGGATTTGGCTCAAGCGCCATCAACTATGTTTGCTCTCAAGGTCCTTCAAATCTGTCCTTCTCAGCGGAAATTGTTATTGTCGGTTATTGGGGGTATTGAACCAGCTGACTCTAATCTCATCTATTTTGACCTGGGAAACAACGTTCCGCGTTTACCTCATCAAACTGCCTTTCTTGTTCAGGTGATCATAAATGAGAAAACCATTCATAGGATTGTCATCGATGAAGGTGCTTCTACCTGCATCATGTCTATCACTTTTTGGAAGGAAATTGGTTCTCCTACTCTGAACCAGTCCCCTAGCACTTTGGAAGCTTTTGATGGATGTGATTCGCGACCATTCGGTGTCCTTCCCAACCTTGCCATTACCTTGGAAGGCAAGATAGTACACATCCAAGTAGAGATCGTTGACGCTAATCTTAACTACAATCTTCTACTCAGACAGAGTTGGACTTATGCCATGCATGTTGTAGCCTCCTCCCTTTTCCATGTGATTCATTTTCCTCATCAAGGAAAGATAGTCACAGTCAACCAACTGTCTTTCTTTGCCTCTTCCTCCTTGGATGACAATGTTCTGTATGTCAAGCACAACGGTGCTTCTTATGAGAGTGTGGGGACAAGACACTTTAAAGATCCTGCCTTGATGGGCATTTTTCCACTCCCACCTCCTCATGTTGCCTCTGTCAACATGATTTTGGTCAAGTCTGATCCTTGGGTCATTCCTTTGCCGGATCTTATTGATACACGGGGCGAGATGATGTCGTTAAGTCGCACTAAAATTGATTATGTGGAAATTGTTTTGGCTTCGCCTTCGGTATCCTCTGATCATCCTATTTCGAGAACATCTCTCGATGTGTATTCTCAATCCCTGTGGATTGGTTCTTTAGAATCTCCTGATGCCTTAGCTAAGAATTTTCTTTTTGATGAGAGTATCATGGAAGTAATGTCTCTGGAGGAAGTAACTTGGAATGACACTCATCATCATTCCTTGTTCTTGTCTGGCCCGATGGTCATGTCTACTTGTCTCGAGGAGTTCTCTTCTCAGTTCTCATCCCTACCACTTCAGACGCTGATAATGACTCATGAAGTTTGGTCGGAAGGGAACATGGGTAACATTACCCAAATGATGCTAATTGATATTTCTGTCAAGCCTGGTGTCGTTGAAAATGTCCATATTGGGGTAAGTTGTTCTCCATAAGAGATCAAGCTCTATACTTGTATGTTCCAAGATTTCCGGGATGTTTTTACGTGGTCATATGAATAAATGCCCAACATTGACCCAAGTATAGTTGTGCACAAGATTCCAACTTATCCTCATGCGAAGCCCATTCACCAACGACTTCGTCCAGTACACCCTAGAAAAGCGTCTGCCATTAAGGGTGAAGTTGAAAATTTTTGAAAGCTGGATTTATTTATCCAATCCCTCTCACATATTAGGTGTCGAATATCATACCGGTGACAAGGAAACAAGGCACTATTCATGTTTGCGTCGATTACCATGATCTCAATTATGCTTGTCCTAAGGATAATTACCCCACTCCCTTCATTGACCAAATCATTGATGAATGTGTTGGGAATGAATTCTTTTCCTTTATGGACGGTTTTTCTAGTTATAAACAGATAAACATTGCGTTGGCTGATCAAGATAAGACAACCTTTATCTATCTATGGGGGACCTTTGCGTATAAAAAGATCCCTTTTGGCCTTAAGAATGTTGGGGCCACATTTTAGAGAGCGATGTCTTATACGTTCCAAGACATTTGAAACATTGTTCAACCTTGGATGATCTCCCTGCTCATTCTCATAAATGCCATGATCACCCTAATCATCTCTAGGAAATTTTTCTTCGTTGTAGACAATACAACATTCGGCTGAATCTGCATAAATGTGTCTTCTGCGTCGAATCCAGATGACTCCTTGGATTTATCGTTTTGAAAGAAGGAATTCGCCTTGATCCTCTTAAAGTCGAGACCATAGTTAATTTACCCCCTCCATCTTCATCGCATCAACTGCAGAGTCTGCAGGGAAAAGCAAATTTCCTCCGTCGTTTCATACCGAACTATGTTGAGCTAACTTCAAGGTTCCCCCGGTTCCTCAAGCAAGGAACCCCATTTGTTTGGGATGAGGCTGCCCAAAAGTCTTTTGATGACCTAAATGTTGTCTTCATTAATGCTCCTTTGCTGCATCCCCTGAACTATCATTGTGACTACTTCCTTTTTCTAGCTGTAGCCTCTAGTACCATTGCTATGGTGTAGGTATAGGACGATGATGAAGGCAATGAACATGTTATTTATTACCTTAGTCGCAACCTGCTCGACAATGAGACACATTATTCTCATGTCAAGAAGTTGGATTTGGCTGCTGTACAGGCTATTCAACGCTTTCGGCATTACATTCTACTCCGCACTACCACTGTGATTTGAGATTGAAACCCCATGACCTACATCCTGACTCATCAGTTGCTGGGGGGAAAGTATTCGAAGTGGATTTTCATCCTACAAGAATTCGATTTGGTGTTCACTACTTCCAAATCTAAGAAATCATTGGTCTTCGCTGAGTTGATTTTCTCCCTTCCCTCTACTTCTCTTCTTGCTGGTGCCGACGAGCAGCTCCCAGATAAGACTCTTTTCTTAATTAGCACTCTCGACCCCTGGTACGGTGATATCATCGTATATCTCCACACATCCACCTTTCAGTCTACGTTGACCAAGGATGATCGCCGACGCATTTAACATCAATATCAACCTTACTGTACCATTGGAGATACTTTATTCCGCATCGGTGTCGATTCAATTCTTCGTCACTGTCTCACTCTTGAGGATGCTGAGAGAGTCTTGAATGACTGCCATTCTGGTGCATTTTGGCAGTCACATCTTTGGATATGCTACTACTCAAAAAATCCTTCGCGCTGGTTGTTTTTGGCCCTCTATCTTCAAAGATTACATCCTTGCTATTCGCAAGTGCCATGAGTGCCAAATTTATCAACGTAAGATGCGTGCCCCACCTGCTCACCTACACCCCGTTATTACCGTTGGTCCTTTTTCCAAATGGGGCATCAACTATATGACCTGTAACCCTCGTTCGACCGGGGGGCATGGGTATATTATCATTGTTGTGGATTATTTCACCAAATGGGCCGAAGCGATGCCTACATACTCTGAAAACGGTAAAACGGGGACTCAATTTCTATTCAATCACATTATTTCCAGGTTTGGAGTGTCTCAGGCCATTGTCACCGACCATGGCTCCCATTTTCGAGATTACATGATGGCTAAGATGACTTCTACATTGGGTCTACGCCACGATGGCTCAACCCTATACTACCCTCAGGCCAATGGCCAAGTTGAAGCTATGAACAAAGTCTTGGTTATGATGCTTCAGTGTACCAATGGGACGCACAAGTCAAATTGGCATCTCATGCTCTTTCAGCTTTGTGGGCTTACAGAAGCTCAACCAAGGACACAACTGGATTCACACCGTTCCATCTAGTCTACGGTCTGGAAGAAACTTTACCGATTGAGTGCGAAATTCCATCTCTTAAGTTGGCTGTCAAAATTTTCCCTGAGACCTCACCTCAGGAAGAGCGCCTCTTGTACCTAGAACAACTGGATGAGACCTGCTGTCTTGCTACTTTGGTCATCGAAGTATAGAAAAAGCGGGTCAAGTCCCATTTTGATCAGTCTGTTTCTCCTCGAGCTTTTTTTGAGAGTGATTTTGTTCTTCTGTATGATCAGGATAATGATAAGATGGGGGTAGGCAAGTTTGAACCCATGTGGCATGGGCCCTAAATTATTAAACATGTGTTACAGAAAGGGGCCTATGAGCTTATTGACTCTGAGGGAAATCCCTTAGACAAGCCTCAGAATGGGCTTTATCTCAAAAAGTACTATGCTTAGGTCATCTTGCATGGTTACTTTTGTACAATAGTGTGTTATTCATTTTTGTACAGTGTGGTTTGGTGTGTTGTTTTGCAAGCATCTTTCTTGTTTATTATGTTTTTTCTTGCTTTGCAAATGTCGGTGTCTCCTCACATTGGTTTCACTAATGGTGCTTGCCGTAGTACCTGGAATCTGTCATCCGCGGCATGGGCCATTTATGACCCCTATGGTGATTTGATTGATCTTCAAGGTATTTGTCTAGGTCGAACAACTAATAACATCGCTGAGTATAACAGAGTTATAAAATTGTTGTCAGAAGCTATTGCTCGACATCTGGGAATTGGTTGTCAACCTTGATTCACAACTTGTCTTCCTTTAACTCAACGAGACATATTCTGTCAGAAACCCTCAAATATTGAGAATGTATCTATGTATTCATATACTAAAGTGAAATATTGATTACATTACATATCATTATATTCCTAGACACATGAATACATTAACAGATGCATTAGCTAATTATGTGTTGGATAGACATTTGCGAAACATGTAAAAACTCAAAATACAAAACATTTGTACCATAGTAAGCAAGGAAGTATAAGCATATTATATATATTAATATATATATATATATATATATATATATATATATATATATATATATATATATATGTCGATAATGTTTGTCATACATAAAAACCCCAAAAAATAATATGTGTGTTCAAATACATTCGTGGCTCGCATGCCTAAAAAATGTGGAATGCTAGACCTATGCACTAAACAACATGATGCTCATGATAACATGTAACTGCTCGGACTATGTGAGTCAGTAGTCGACGGATCCGATCTGATACCCCCACCATATGCCTCTGATACTGGTGTGGGACATCACCCATCGGGCACACTGTGGGATCCCATGGGTCAATCCCTCAAGGTTCCGCACAATCTCCTCTTAATTGTCGCTTCCTTCTTGATAAGGGGCGACCTCGAACTACCGAGCAACACACCTGGCGATCGGGGACATCCCGGCAGGGCGGTCTGGTCCAACATCTACATTCATAAAATCAAAATGTCGTGAACACATATATCTTAAAAACAATAAAAAATATCAAAAATTAAAATTGTTTGTTTTTACCTCCATCATCATAATCCTCCCCCTCTGGGAGCAGCATATCTAGATCACCGCAGAAGTCGGTACTGTTGTAAGGCCAATCCTCCACTACGATCAGCTGTCATCATAGCCACAAGAAGAAGGCAGGCTTATAGGACATCTGTTGGCCCCCGATAATCATGGGCATCAACGCACTCCAACGGACCATCCATGGGTCTCGTGGAAATGGCAGTTCCACCTCAGCCAACTAGTAGTGAAACAAAAAAACCCTCTCCAAGAAGAAGGTCACTAGAACAGACCCATAACAAAACTGCTTCAGGTTCCCCGCCTTAGCTTTTGATAGCTAGTGCTTCATGTTGACCTTCATAGCTTCCGCCTAGTTGAAGATAGTGGGTACCGTACAGTCGATATCATACTAAACCTTCGACTTGCTGGTCTCATGCTGCGCTTGTGCCCCAACCACTCTGTTGATGGTCAGCAGTAACACTCTCATCACAAGATCCCAAACAGTTAGGATCTTGATCTTTCCACTTTTTGATTTGAGTGCTTCTGGGCAACGTTCTGCAAGTAACATGGTCACACTTGCCCTAATTGGCCTTGACCCATATAGATTGACTATCTCCCCTCTCCGGGACAGTCCTGTGATAAAATAAATGTTTGAAGTTTCCAACTCTAGTTCTTTGTCACCAATCATGAAAATTTCCCTATTCATGTCCCAGAGACTGATTAGATACTGTAGCAATTCGGGTTGAGCCCGTAGACCTAGTGTAAGGAAGAATTTGAGGAGCCCACAGTTCCTCAAAGCATCCAAGCAATTTGGGTCAGCCATTGCTTGAGTGTCAATATCCTCATGCTTGCATTCCTTCCAATCCACCATTTTTCACAATTTTTTCGCTTCAAAAACCATATAATCAAGTCAATAAACATCTTTGGCTAGAGACATTTGGATTCAAACAGATGAATTGGGAAAAAACATGAAAAAAATTCGTTCGCAGCACTGGCATGACTGTTTTAAACACAATAGCGCCGACAACGCGCTTGATTGTCTTCATAGCCCTCGATTAGCATGATTCCATGCCTGGAAATCGCACCGACTGAGGGCAATTTTTTTTGACAAAACCTCCTCATAAAATCCAAAAAATGGTTAAAATAGGTGAAATAAGTACGAAAATGGAGCTTAAGGTCTTGGCTCTTACCTGCAACTGACGGCTCGACGAATGGCCTTCCAGATCTCCCGCAATCGCTCTAGAAAAATTAGGGCACAAGTGGGTAAAAAGCTCTTCACACAAAGGTAAAGTGGTGAATGGTAAAAACTAATTACTTTTTCCTCCTTTTATTCATTTTTTCATGAAATATTAGGGTTTTTGAAGTATTTTTGACCTATTTTTCCTCAGAAACTGGTTAATGCATTTACCTTTTTGTGCAGCGACAGGTGACTGATTATCGATGACGATGCTGGAGTCATGTTTAAGCTCTTTTCTCGACTTGTAAAACTCAAATGAAAAGATCGCCGAGTATTTTTCCCATTTTTGACTCATAAAAGAGAATAAAAATGGGGTTCTTCTTTCAAGCTCTTTTCCAACTCTTTAAACATGAAAATATTATCAAGCTCTTGTTGTTTTGAACTCGTTAAAGGCTACGGAATGTTGTTTGCCCAGTGTTGGCATTATGATACAGGTGTTGTCCTTGATGGCAACTCACTCAGAGGTTTGATACAGGTGATGGCAACTTAATCAAAGGACAGATCTTAGCACAACAGGTCAAGAAAGAGATATACGCAGGTTCATTGTGAAAAAGCAACGTATACACGCGGGTTGGACGTTCCAAAGACGCGTATGCGTATACACGCACTTTCACGCAAGGATAAGCGCGTACATGTGAGAAAACTTATGTTTTGGTCCGTGGTATTTAGTCCTTGGTATTCGAACCTATGGTTGTGGACCATCCAAAGTATTGGGTCCATGGTATTGTTTCTACATGGTTTTGGACCATGGTATTGAGAGAAGCCTAACCTATATAAGGAGAAGATCATTAGGCAAAAGGGGGAGCAAGGAATGGATGTCTGACAAAGTGGGAAGATCTAGTATTGCTGGTTATCAGTTTGTGATGCTTGGCTCGGGTTGGATATGACAACGAAGGTATAAGTAATTATCTTTAGATCTATACGCGGGTTGTCTCTGGTGAAAGCATGTATACATGCAGTTTTGATATAGTCAAGTAGCGTATGCATTATGAGAATTGGTGTTTCAGGTTGCTGTTGATTCTAGTGGTTGTTGCAGAGTTCTGGGCTCTGGTTTGTGTTCTGTGTTTTGATGATAGGGTTTCAGTGATTCAGTATTGGGTGATTTAGAGATTTATGATGCAAGTATAAGTTGATGATTATATTGCAGCAGTGATGGTTTTGTACTTATGGATCCAGGCTGAAAATGTATGAAACGTGGTCCCTGAAGAAAAGAGGGTTGTTGCCCTCTGCAGGTTGAAGCCTGCGTGCTGGTAAAGGACTGCACCAGTACATTGTAAAAGAAGTTTCTTATTAAAGGAAGAAAGAGACGAATTGCAGCAGGTGGTTTTCACCCACATTGGGTTTCCACCTTATATCATGGTGTTCATGTGTGCTTCTTATGTGTGATGATCTGTACTGTTTTACTACACTTGATTACTGTTAATATGGTTAATAATGTTCTGATGCATTTACTGAAGATAAGTTAACTGAATCATAAGATTACTGCATGTACGCTAGTTGCATTTAACACAGTCGCATATATATGCGGATATACTGAACTGAATCCGCGTATATGAATCTGAGTATGAAAAATGAAAAGTATCTGATTTGATAATACTAATTCACCCCCCCTCTCTGTATTATTTCCAACACCCAGTATACGTTTACCCCTTTTTTGGGCTGGGATGAACTATTTACGAAAAAGGTACTCCTTGACTAAAATGGTCAAGTGGTCCTCTCAAGTATCGTTTTCTACCTTTTCAGGCTCGAGAGACACAAATGTACGAAAAGGGACCATGTGGAGTTTTCTTTTCCGTGTCTTATTCAAACTATCTAAACATGAAAAATATAACGAGTTACACCTTTGTCAGAATCGTTAAAATATTAAACGACATTGGATTCGTCACCATGACGAACGTGAGCTTCTCCTTCCTAGGGCTCATTAAACTTACTAGGTCAAATTCATCCGAAGGATGAATTTACAATGCAAGCACATGCTATCCCCTTCAAGATTGCGATAAAAAATAATTGTGGTACACCCCAGAAATGGTGGGGGAAAATTGGAAATTCTATCAATCGTGTCGGTAGCTCATTCTTGAACATGACACTTCTTGCTTCATGTCAGGTTGGGATATCCTCCTTTTCGTCATTTGACCTTCCTGAGTAGGGCCGTTCATTTTTTCCTTCCATTTGATCTCTTCCATGTCATCATGACCACCGATCCTATGGATCCAAAAGCTGCCAAACTCTAGAATTGTGTCGCTGATATGTTCAAGAGTTAGTATTTCTACAGTTACACTTACTCCTGATTCTCTGTATCATTTGAAATCATTTGCATCCCTTTGTCTCGTGTTGATGATGTGGGATACATCATGGTCCTCCTTTGACATGGTCATTTCCTATCGACTTCAGCTCATTATCTAGGAAGCTAGTCGAGAGACTCCCTTCCAGTACCTTAGAGCTTGCATGCCCTAATGGCAAGTTCTTCGCACTTGACAACAAGCTCACATCATTGGATTTCGATCAGGTGATTTCATGGGTGTTCGACATCAGTTCCTTTATTCACATTCCATGAACTATGCTACTGGTACCTTGAGAGCCATTGGCCTTATTGGTGGTTTCTCTCGCGCTTGTTAACGATTCACATCATTGATCGGTAATCAAGTGACTTTCTAGCATGTTCAACTTCAATACATTCATTCACATGACAGGATTTGTACTTTGATCAGGTCGTTTGGAGCGCAAGACCCTGGGCTCAAATTACACCAGTCCAAGTTGCGAGGCGATGTGACATGATCATGTTAATATACATGTCTCTTTTAGATGGATGGCTACGACCATACCATGAGTTGTTATATGTGATCCTTATCATTATTAGATGGATGCAACCATACCTTGGTTTCATGATGATCCTTTCTATTGGATGGCTGCACCCATGACTTGGATCCATTTACATGATCTTTCTTTGGATGGCTGCATTCATACCACGATTCATGTATCATTTCTCAGAGTTTTCAGTGATGTATATGTATCTATGCTTGCTTGCAGGTTTTCCGACGACAGAATTTGGTTCCCCACATCCACTTATAAAGCATTTCACCCCTCACTCTAGTTCGGCCTTCACGCCTTAGGGGGCTTCTATTACATAGAATTTTGTCACTGTCCTTGTAATCCCTGTCCATGATCCTAGAGGACCTTTGCAGTGAACCCGAGATGCCTTCTCATCATGAAGAAACTCCGAGTATGTCCCTCTTCATGAGCAGAATAATTCCCCTTTGCATCATTTCCCAAGAATCTTCCTTTTATCCTAGTTTACAAGACCGACGCTACTGACTAGTTTCTTCATTGCGCCGATTTGTAGAGATTAAAACTAGCCCTAGCACCGTACGGACCTACTGAGCCCTTTTCCAGCCACACTGATCCTCTTTTGGCAAGTTTTTTAAATATGGTGTCGAAGCTTCTAGCTCTAAAAGCTACGTAACGGAAGTCTGGTAGATTGTTGGGTTGGATGGAGCCGAGGAAGTTAGTTTGGGCTCCTTTCCCCTATTAGGATGGAACAAAATCAAGAGATAAGCCCTTCTCCCATGATTAGAGGAACCATCTCCCATCCATCCAAGCTATATAAACCTCTCTTTTCCCAAGCTAAACTAGTATTGGAGTGAGTTTGAATGATCAGCAAGACATCTATAGCCTGTAGCTTTCTAGTGTATGTTTGAGGGAGAATAGTGTGTTTTGTTTTGGTTTGAGACTAGAGGGAAGAGGCCTTAAAACTTCCATTGTTGGGGATATCCATGAAGTGCTAGCAGAAGTGTGGGAACCCAGATACGCCAGAGGAGACTAGCAACATCAAGGCACCGATTGTAATCTCTTTCTGATTTATATAAATACAACTATTGATCAATTTCCTACATGAAGTGTTATTTTACATCTTTATGGCTTAATGTTCCTTGGCCTATTAAGTAGGCTGAATACAATATTGTATGCTATCAAGTTTGTTGTTGTTGTTTGTTTTCTTGTTTTAGGTATTAGAAAGAAGGAAACTGAAGATAGCTGGAGTGAGGAAGCAGGATCATCACCAAGCGGAATAACATTCTAAGAGGTAGGCCCTCTTAATTGATTCTAGCTTAAGGAGATTTTCCATAGATTGTTTGTTTTTGGCTTGACCCGCTCTCTCAAGCTAGAAGAATTGTTTGTGTCTGCACTGAGAATTTACCCACACCATAAATAGTAACCCGTGGTTGTATGCATTGCTATTGTTTTTTATGTTAGATAATTTGACGAGTATGTTATATATTGTTGATGAGTATGTTATAGGTTAACTTGTTGTTGTTATATGATAGCTAGCTTGATGATTTAGTTATATGTTGTTGATGAGCATGATATATAGATTGTTATTGTTATATGCTATAACTTAATGATTAGGGTTATTACATTAAGATCTTGATATTATATGTATCATACTAATTTTGATTGGTCTATACGAATGGTTAGGGTTATGACATTCAGGTATGAGTTAATATGTTGTGATAATATGTCAAACTAATCTAGACTGACTTTTCATATGTTATTGTTTTGCATGAATGAAAATTGTTTATGAGTTTATGATGTGAACATGTTAGCTAGTTATTGTTATGGATATCATGACCTTATTTATGTTTGAGTTGACATGTTGTGAAGTTATATTGTGTTAATATAGATTGATTATGCAGATAAGATAGCCTCCCCTGAGATACATTAAGGTATGAGTTTTATTATTTCATCTATTTGGTGTTTCAATGTTTGACTATGCCGTTTATTTGGTGTTTGAGTGTTTGGTGTCTATTATGCCATTTATCTATTATATGAATGTTTGATTACTTGAATGGTATGAGTATGTGTCTATATGATTTCTTGCCGAAATGATCCTGTTTTAGGATGGTTGTACTAATACATATGTGTTGAGACAACTGATATGTACTTGAGTGTAAGTAGGTGATAGTTGTAGCATTATGTATTATGACTGATGAATGTGAGTTGATTGTTGAAGTACGACATGGTTGTTAGACTTGGTAAATGTTGATTTCAAATTAATATGCATGATGTGTGGATCTTTGGAATATGAGATTGACATGTGTGAGCAATTGTAGGGAAACATGCTTCGTATTAGCTTGACAAGGTAATAGTTGATCTGTTTATATAACTAATAGTTGGGTGATGTAACAGTGCATAGTAAGACTCAATTGCAGCAAGGAAAAGGTAAAAAAAAAGAATTGGATGAAAATTCCTTTGGCTATGTTTGGAAACTACAATTCCAAACGAATGAGTTCTTTGAATATAGGAAGTATTCTTAACCTTGAATTTGTCTGACATTATGAGGATATGTGTTATATTCATAAATATGTATTTGACAGGTATAAAAACTGGTTCTAGTTATGGCTAGATTCGTCAAAGGATTGGAGTCCCTTGAGATATGGAGTGGGTGCGTTCAGTTGTAAGCAACATGCTTGACACAACAACGTAAGGTAACTAGTATATTTTTATGTTTGTTTATGCAATATCAGTTATGTGTTTATGGAAATATGATGCATGGGATTGTATGGAAAAGAGGCTGCCATGAAATTCTGAAGAAGGCTAAGGTTGAGCTTTCCTTTGGAAGCACTGGGAACCATGGAGATTGAGTCATGGTGTCTATTGAGAGTCTTGTGATTTCAATTCTTTGTGATTTGTTTGTGTTTGATCTACAACTTTGTTTATGTCTAGTGTATGGCCATACCACTTTGTTCACGGTGTCGTATTGCTATTGGTTTTCATGGTTTTATTCTTGTTTGCATTTTTCCTTGCCTTTTATGTCTTGAGGGTCTTGGGAATTGGTTGGGAAAGAGGAAATTTAATGGAGCTCAGGGAGAGGTGAATGAAGCCTTGCAAGTAATGTAAGACCTGAATGAAGCTCGGTGCATGAGTAAGGACAACTGAAGGCAAAAGCATGGTAAATGGAAAATGGCAGGACAATCATGATAAAGCTAACAGGAAAGGTGAAGTAAATGGTTCTGAGGCATCAGATGCCTTGGATATGTTGGGAATGATTGTTCTCAATGTTGTGCATGGTGTGCATAGATAAAGGGAGTTATATTAACCTTGACCTTATGTTATATGGTAATTATGTTATGATCATGATTATGTTGATTGATCTGTAAACTATCGTGGATATTACACTGGAAAGTTCGTCACAACATATCTTATAATATTATATTAAAAATCTAAGATTCTACACTATTACAGTTTTATTTAATTTCTAGATCTGTAAAATTCACTGTAACTAGTGCATGCATGTAAAAGTAAATCAAGAAGAAAAGTGGAGAACAAAAAAATAAGCTCAAACACACATAATACATAAGATATTCTGTCTAGGAAACCCTTTCGGGAGAAAACCCAACTGGAAGGTGAGGCCTCTTTGCTCTCTTTCTTTGTCTATAAATATGGCTATAGATACAAAGAAGTAATCTCTGTGACCTATGGGCTGCTACACTGCACATATCCTCTCTGTGTGCTCTAAATCCTATCTCTCTTGGCTATCTTTTCTCAACTATGGAACAAAATGCTCTCGAAAGAATGGAATGCCTCTACCTCCTAGTGGCCAGGTTATAACACAACTCGATAGCCTACTAGTGGTTAAGTTTGACTACATGAACTCTTAAATAGAGTTACAAAATAGACTCTTCTAGAGTCTTATACATCACAAACACGTGGCTAGCCCCTTTTCCATGAATAATGGGGGCTGGCATGACATCCTCTCAAACTATAGGTGTGAAAACAGGAAGGTCAACTTCTGAGTGGAATAAATTTTGCATACGGACTCCGATTGACACGATTCTTACGTTGTTGGAAATATTTCCATGTGTAGAATAACGTAAAATGCTATAGAGCAATGGTGGAAAACTTTTACCCCAAAAAAACGTCGTTTTATGCCTCAAAATGCTCCCTGAAGGTTTTAGACCCCATTTTGCCAAACTGGGTCCCGCCTGTAAAAACGGTCCTGTGAGCTGATTCCTCCATTTTTTCCACCCCAAATGCATTGAGATGGACGATGAAAAATATAATGATCCAATTTGGACCATTGATGTTTATATATGTATACACATGCATGTATATATGTATGTATGTATGTCATTGTTTGACACGATCATGATTGTCTTATGCTAATGTTTATGTATATATATGTATGTATCCATATATCTATGTCAGTATCTGACAGGGTTGTCAGGGATTATTCACATGGAGGAATGATTTCTTACGTAGGTGAATGACATGACGAGGTTCCCAGCCTTATGGGGAATCAAGTGGGGAGAATAGTCAAGACAAATATACGAGGTCAATATCATCTTGATATGAATTGATGTTGTATGCTTATATTATGCCTATGTTTATGTTATGATAGGTAATTTTGAGGGATACATCAGCTGAATGACAGTAGTGAGATTTGAGGCATTCTAGGATAAGCATGGATGACAGAGAGACACTGGAAGCTAGGTTTCTTGGTAGAGATAGTGTGGTTTTGGATGTGCATTGCTACTATTGTGCAGATGTTGTATATGTTGTACATGTTGCATCTGTGATGTTGTGCACATATGGTGTTGTGTATATATAGTGTGTGTACACGTTGTTTATGCAATGTTATGTACAATTGTGCCATATGTACAAGGTGGTACAAATAGTGTTGTGTGAATACTGCATATGCAATGGTGGGTATAGATGGTGCTATGTACATGTTGGATATGCAGTGCTGTGTACATACCGTACTTTGTGCATGATGGATATGCATCATTGTGTTCATATGGTGATGTGTGCATGTTGGATATGTAGTGTTGTGTACAGATGATGCTATGTACATGTTGGATATGCAATGCTATGTACATTTGGTGTTGCGTGCATTTGTACATGTGGTGCTATGTACATATGGTGTTGTGTGCATGTGGTGCTGTGTACATGTTGTACAAGTGGCGCTATGTGCAAGTGGTGCTGTGTACATGTTGTACAAGTAGCGCTATGTGAAAGTGGTGCTATGTACATGTCATGCATGTGGCATTGTGTACATGTGGTGTCACATACATGTCGTGCATGTGGTATTTTGTACACATTGTACATGTGGTGCGGTGTACATGTGGTGTTGTGTACACATCGTGCAAGTGGTGCTGTGTACATGTGATGTTGTGCACATGTCATGTAGGTGGTGCTTTGTATAGGTGGTACCGTGTACATGTTGTACAGATGGTACTAGTGTACATGTGGTGTTGTGTGCATGTCGTACATGCTATGTTGCGGGCATGTGGTACTATGTATGTGCATTGTGTAGTCGTGGTATCGTGACATATGTATTCATTTTGTTGTACTCTGTGTACATATTTGTGTTGTGTTTTACACTGGGTGTAGGTGTATGTGTGGTATTTCAAGTGTAACAATATGTATTGGGTGGTGATGTACATCCGATATAGATTTATTGTGTTGTGTTGCACGCCAGGTGTAGGTACATGTATTTTGTGGCATTGTACATCAGGTATAAATGTATGTGTTGTGTTGTATATAAGGTATAGGTGTATACATTGTGTGGTGTTGTATGTTGTGTGTGAATATATGTGTTGTAATGTACATTGTATATGTGTAGGTGAATGAATAAAAGAAAAAGGCATTGGGTGTTTGTTTGGTGTGGCAACCGATCCGGTGTGTGTATAGAAAGAAAAAAGGTAGAAGTAAGGATCGATGAAAGATACGTATCGATATTTTGACTTGTGATAGTTACATGATTTATGGTTATGGTTTATGATGATTTCACGTGATTCATGATTTTAATTTATGATGGTTGAGTTTGAACTAACCAGATTTGATATGTTTATTCATGGCGATTTGATCAAATAGTTAGTTTGACTTGTTGTGATAGGAAGTAAACATGATCGCAATTGTACCTTATTCACAAGATACCAATGAGGTATGATGTGAATTTATTTCAATTTATTTTACATCTAATGGAAGTTATGTTCTTGGTACAGGAAGCTTGGAAATGCCCGGTTGGGTGGTTTAACTAACTATAAGAATTAGAATTATCAGCAAAAATAATTGGAACATGCAGCAGTATGCTGGTAAAGCATTCAAGAGCAGGGCCATTATGGGACACTGGTACCCAATAGTGTCCATTGATTACCATGAGCAAGCTATGAACGATATAATGGTTTTAAGGAAGGGATATGCCTTGGTTTTTAGACCTTCTGATGTGAGGAAACCTTGCCGAGTGATGGACTGCCTGAGATGGGAGTGCCAATGGAAGTTAGAAGGTGTGTGACTGCACAGAAGAGGGTGACTAGATTGCCCAAGGGACTATGTAGCAGAGAAGGGAGGCCTGTGATATATTTGTTTTGGTCGTTAGCATTGCCAGATGGAATCAAATGCACATTGGGAGTGTGCCCTGGAATAATAAGCCAAGAATTGTTCACTGAGAGGACAAGTGGCGACGATTATAGTGCTAGACATTGGATGCAGATTTGACTTTGCATTGGATTCTAGAATTCCTGGGAAGGAGGTGAATCCTGGTATTACTTTGAGGGTGGAGGCATGAGCCTCTAGATTCCCTTGTTGTGGATGCAGGCATTGTATCCTTTTATTTGCTGGTTGATAAAATGTGCATATGTGTATATGTGTGCATTATTGTAAATACTGTATCAAGCTAGATTTATAAACATCCATAGATAGCATGGTTATTTTCTGGTTGAAGGAAATGTGTATGTGTGTATATGCAGTTATTATTGTAAATAACGTAATGAGCTATGTTATAAGGCTCTATTAAATAATATGTTTGTCATGTTTTAGCAAATGGTCATATGCATAACCTCCTACACCATTGAGATCTGCTCAAGAGTTCACCAGTCCAGAAGAACCCCGTAAAAAGTCTAAGTTTTCCAGCTAAGTGAAGCTAAGTCACTAGATCTTGTCTAAGTAAGACAGTCGCAGCTTCAGAATGCAACTACGTCAAAATATTGCGACATGTGCGACCCATAAGTCACATAGGTCACACTTACCCCTTGATGTGACCATGTGACCCTTGCGACCTCGTGAACCCCAGGTCGCAAGGTTGCATAGGTCTCAATTGCCCCTCAATGCGACCATGCAACCCTTGCGACCTCGCGACTACCAGGTCGCAAGGTCGCACTTTAGGCCCATGTGACCTTCACATGTGCGACCAAAACTATAAATAGGGAGGTCACCCCATTCATTGTAATGACTCCTTTGGTTGCATGGAAGATGAAGAAACTTGCGACTAGGGTGTGCGTGCGATTTCTCCAGGTAGGTGACCTTTCACCTTCCCAGTCATGTTTTTTGACCATGTGTCACTCCATGCTTTTTTGACCTTCCACCTTCTGCCCCAAAGGGATTGTTATTGCCTTTTTCTTGGGTTTTTCACCTCAAACCAAAGAAGCAATTTCCCTTTCCCTGCTTAGCCTTTCTTGACCCCCCAATACCATTCTTCGACCCTAATCATCTCTATTTTTTCCAATAGGCCTTACCATCTTTCTTAGAAGAAATCTAGACCTCCCCAAATCCCCAAATTTTCCTCCTTGGCCCACCTAAAACCTAGGTTGCACGACCCCCTTGCCGCGATACCCCTTTCCCCGCGACCTAACAACTGGGCGACCCCTGCGACCTAGTGACTCTGCAATATCCCAACCCTGCGACCTAGTGACTCTGCAATATCCCAACCCTGCGACCTGTGCGACTGCATGACTATGCGACCTGCGACTCTTATGCCAAGTCACTAAGTCGCACTATATTCCTTGTGATCATGTGACCTAGCTCCCTTTAAGACCTGCTAGAAAACCCCCCTGCCAGCTTCTAAAATTGATTTCATTTAAGCAATTTTACTTGATTTTCACGCTGTCGCTCTCATCGTGGGATTGTATTTTTGACATGATAGGTGACGTGGACCTCGAGTGCATATCCATATACTCCTTTGAAGGTGAGATGGATCCCCCAACTACTAAGGACGCTCGTAGGGGTTCAGGAAGTAGTTTGTGGGATATTTACTAGGACAAGGATCCACCCATCTATGGGGATACAACTTGCAACATTAACAAAACCATGAGACTCTCCTGGTGCAACATATATGAAGAGTTCTCAAAGACAGACATGTTAGAGCCTAAATCTACCTCAGGCTGAGAAAGGTAGGATCTAGGACAACATCAAACCACGCTTAACCTGGTAGCTAGCCTTACCAGGTCGGGAGAGGGCTCTCTCCTGGTCAATCTCAGCAAGATATGATCGATGAGGGCTTGAGATGACTAATATGCTGACTGATTTTAGGCTAGGTATGTGTGTAAATGAGTTTGATTGAATAAAATGATGTTTTTTTTGGTTCCAATGGAAAGGCAGATTTTGGGTGTGGGGAATGAGGCTCAGTTTTGCAGAGATCTCAATGGGGCAAGGTAGGCAATTGATTTGGCACTTCAAATTGAATGATATGGAGAGATTAGATAGGTGAGGAGTTGAAGAGGGCAAGAAAACTCATGGATCCTCTTCAAACAGCTGAAAACATCAAAACTAAAGTAAACCCTAGGTAGAGCACTGCAATTTCAATGGATTCTACCTTTTCCCTTGTTTGATTTAGTTAAGAAGAAGCTAGATAGATAATGGCATACATAACACATAAGTAAATTCACAATTACAGAAGAAAGCACTATACCAAAACAAAATGCCACATGAATCCCAAAGAGTGCTACAAACCCTGGTCTCTATTCCTTAGCCAAAACTGCTGATATGAATATACAATGAAGCTCTAAGCTTTCTCAAAAGTCCAACCATGCTAATGACTGAAAGATCACAAGATATAGACAAACCACAACTCATCCTAGCCTTTAGGGGTCGAGCTCATAAGATTAGGAGCTGTTCCAACTAATTCTAAACTGAGAACTAGAAGTTAGGTAGTGGAACAGCTTGCCTCTACAAACTAGGGAACTGATTCATTCAGTTTCAAACAACTTTTTAATAGATGAATCTACCTTCATGAGTGAAAATTAGACATAATTACATCAATATCCATCACTTTACATTAAATTACATCACAAGTTTGACATTAAGAAGGAGAAAAGTCAAACTGTCAAAAAGTTAGGCGAAAAACATAGTATTCTTGGTCAAATTGAGAAAAATTTACCCAATGCACCGCGCTGATTTCCCTATGCGTAGCGCCTGTTTGCAGCCCATTTTGGAGGCCTTCCCAATGTCCAAAGTTGCTCCAAGTGTGCTTGTTGGAACGGCCTGCCTGTCTAATTTCAACCCAAGTGGAATTTTTGAATTTGGCCTCCATTTGCCCTTCCAAAATTGAGTTCTCCCAACACTGCTTCCTGTGTGTCAAAATAGGGGCAGTAAGGTCATTTTTTGAGTGTTTTTGACCTTTTTGAGGGCTCAAAACATGTCAAAATTTCTTGACAATTGGTAGAAAAGCATAATTTTTCATGCCAAATCCAAAAATGCTCTAGTTTTTTTCATTTGGAGGCTCCCATGAAAAGTAAGGGCCAGGTGGCATGGCACATAGGGCAGGAAATTCTATTTTTTGTGCCAAAAATTCCAAAAATGCAAAAAGTGTCCCAATTTTTTTGAAATTTGGGCTGAGTCTTCTCCATCAAGTGTTGTGTTCGGCCAAGGAAGCCTCAGCCAATATCTGAAGTCTATCTTGCTCCTTTCGCCTCCTTGATGCCTTCTTCAACTTTGCTTTCAAGCCCCTGATTCTTGCCTTGCAGACTTTGTTTCTCGCCATGTAATGATAAGCCATATGCCTCAACAATGTCTTCTCCCTGTTGGCCTTCTCTAAAAACCTTTCTAAGTGGATATTAGCTTTTCCAAGCCAAGATTCCCGATCGGAATTGATTTCTTGCTCAAGTGATGTGAGCTTCACCTTCCTCCTTTTAGAAGCTTGGCGGTTTTCTCGTATGTTTTGCAATTCCATAATCGCTTGTTGATCCTCAAGCTACTTGTTTCTTTGCTCCAGGTATTTTATTATCCACTTAGCTCTTTCTAAGTTCAGGGACAAGGCATTGATGTCCGCCTGCTACTCTTTGATGACTTCTTTGAGATTTGAGCTTTGTGGGCCCAAATGAGTATCATCACCCTCAATGAGAATGAAATCAGTCTCCAGCTCACCTGAAGGTCCCTCATCTTGTAATGGCCTCTTGCCCTTGTCTTGAACCTATTGTGCTGATGAAGGAAGCGAGACCCCTTCCACCCTGGGTGGAGATAATACTCGCTTGGCTGCTACAGACAACCGTCTAGTGCCCTTTTAATAGGTGACAAACACCGGCATTGCTTGGAACTTTGTTTGGCACTTTGTTTGGGGCAAAAACAGGGCTGCGTATCCAAATGCCAATTCCAACACCTTCCCTTCCTACTGCACCATCAAAATCCATGCTCCACAGGCCTGCTTCGTTCTCTTCCAAATGATGAAATTCTGTTTGTCCTGTTTCTCTTCCTTGCTGTCCATCAATATGTTGCTGCTGTCAGAAGGCTGATTGCTTAGAGGTACTATCAAATCTTTGTCTTTCTTGCTTTAAGATCTCTCTGAAATTTTCAGTGATATCGGGAATGTCTTCTACTTCAACTACTTGGCTATTTACATCATTAAAGATATCTGAATACAAAACAAATGATTCTAAATCAGTATGTACATAGTTGATTAGATGATTTACCAGTTTCTCCTTGCTAGTGATCATGTACTTCATCTTTTTTTCTCGGTATAGTTTCCTCATCTAATCGAACACGGAAATGGTAGCATAGGAGAAATCAAGCCGCATTGTCCCTTTAATCTTTGCTCCCCAAGATCTGGAAAGAAGCATGCCAAAACTAGGAGGTATATCCGCCACAACCACATCCATCAAAACACTTTTAGCTGGAATCTGATCCAAACTGACCACCAAATCCTTGATAAGGCCAATGCACCTTACTCTAACAGAATCAAAAGAGTAAAGGTCATGATATTTTCTAGTGATATCTAATCCCAATTTCTCCATGATGGCCTTAGGCATGAGATTATGAGAGGCGCTGGAATCAAACATAGCATTGTGTAACACATAGTCATGCACCCTGAGACTGATGTAAAAAAGGAGCTACATCACTATCTTGAGATTGACCTTCCAATGCTGGACTGAAAATTAATTCAAGTCTATCATCTTCCACATTCAACATATCAGATGACGGATCCAAATTCAAAATCTTAGACACCTGACCTTTGTAGCTACTGTTATTCATCAATTTAGTCAAAGGAATGGATACTTTTAACTTAGCAATTTCATTTTCTAAGTTAAAAACTGAGATTTTCTCTACCTCTTTCGCTAAAACATCTTTCTTTTCAGTTTTCTCCTTTGACACACTTGGCTGATTGGATATTTCATTTGCTGATGGCGTTTTGTTGGTGGTAGGATCAACTGTCTCTTTTCCCTTTTTTTGCATGATAAGAAGATTATTCTTTGGCGCTGCTGACTCCTTCCTTTTCTGAATTGGATTTATGGGCACATCTCTACTTCTGAGTGAATATTGTCGCTGCTGGGCTGACAAAGCATTCATTTATCCTCTTTGGTACTCATCAGACTCTTCCTCAAGAATTGTTTCATTTGCCAAAATGAAATTTTCGTCCCTTTGTACAGCTGAATTCTCAGAATATTCCTCATCTTCAATGATAAAAATTGGCATATCATTAGGTGTAAAGAAATGATTCTCTTCTTCAATTGCATTCTCCTCATCCTCTGATTCTAGACCATGTACAAAATTCTGCTGCAAGGGTGTCTTCACCTGCTGCTGCACCGTTTGGTCTTGTGCTCACTGCTCTCTTTGTTTGATTCTAAATTGTGGTTGTTGCTGACCTCAGAAGTTGGGGTTTCTAACTTGTGGTTCAGGCTTCTCAATTGCCAATATGTCAAACATCTTCTCCATCTTTCGAAGCACTTGATCTAAAGTGAAAACCTCTTCCTTTATTGTTAATTTCTTTTCAGCCTTTGCTCTAGCTCTCTTGGCGAGCAGATTTGCTTCAACGCTGACTGCAGTCTTCTGCATGTCGTCCAAAGTGGTTGGATCTCTTTCTCTTAATTGATAGGCCATATCAGGATCTAAACCATCTGGAAATTTTTATCAAAGCCAGCCCCATAGGTGGCTGTATGTGATCAAGAATTGCATTGTAAACAGAGTTGAATCTAATACAATAATCTTGGACAGACTCACCAACATTCCGCTTGATGTTCTCATATTCAGAAAGGATCTGAAGGGGATTTTTCTTCACTTCCCAGCGATCCACGAATTGTCTCTACAGATTAGCCAATGTGGTGATACTTGCAGCCATCAAAGCTCTAAACCATTTCCTCACTCCACCACCAAAGGTTTGTACAAACAGTCTCATGGTCACATTTTCTGCATCAATCTCATGAAGATCGAAGAAATCTGTCATCCTATCCACATGTTGCTGAGCTGTAACACTGTGAGGAGTGCCATCAAACAATGGAATTTTGCTTTGATAATCAGCGGGCATATCATCTAAATTTTGAGGTAGCACAAGGGGTGCAAAACGAGCGGCCATTGCTCTTGGTGGATTTGCAATCGGTCTTGGAGATGTTGGGGGAGTGGGTGTAGCTAATGTATGGGGTATATGAGGTGTGTGCGGAGGCAAAGAAATTTTGGATGTTTGAGGGGTAGACAGAGTGGACAGAGGTAACACTACTGCAAATTTTTGATCAGAGATAGCAGGCTGCACGGGGATGGTGGGAATGAAAGGAGGTTCAGTAGGAATATTTGAGCTAGATGCTACTGCAGATGACCCAAGGGTTGTAGATGCAGACTCTAAGAAATCAACGATGTTTGAAGCCACAATTGAAGTTTGGAGTTGTTTCAAGATATAATCATCAATTGATTTATTGGCCTTTTTAGCTTCAAGAGTTTTGACAAATTTTGGATTTAGGACAGTAGAACCAATTGCACTTTCGGATTTAGTCTCAAATAGTGACAGATCAAACTATTCGTCAAACTCAAGATCTTCAAGATACTCAAAAACCACGGGACATGAATGAGATTTGAACATGGGAATCACATAAATTTCTTGACGAAGGATTCTAGGAATAAGATTGGGATTTTCATACACAGGAGGAGGATCAGGATCTATATTTTCTCTGGTATATCTTCTGGAAGCCAATGTGCTATTATTCCCAAGAAATCAAATGGACATTAGCAACTTGTTCAACCTATCAAATCCTAAACTTATCATCCTGTTAGTGTCAGTCTTTCCAGCCTTCCTCCAGTGATCAAATATGCTCTTACAAAGTGATTTTGAAGTGTTAAGGTCAAATTTTGTCATTTCAAAGAGTTTTCAAGCAAAATTTGGTCACTAGGCATTAGGTCTAGGGTTTGCTTTCACTCCTTCTAAAGTTGCCCAAATGTCAATCTATGTCACTATTCAGCTGCGTCTAGCATCATTCATAGGGTTGTCATTATCATGTCAGTGTCTAATGAGTCATTTTACATCTTGTTCATGCTTCAGTTGTGCCTTGGCAAGTTCATTTCCCTCTCCTAGGGTTTTGGAGGCAATTTCTCTTGGGCGGTCAAATCATTGGCAAAACTTGTTTCCTGATGTTCATACACCTTCCCCTATCCTTAAATTACCTTACCAAATGCTTTCCAACACTGAGATCCCCCAAATTCTTCATTTTTGCACAAACCCTAGTTTCTAGCTACAACCTGGCAATTTTCTAGGTTTGGCCTGTGATTTGCCCTTTTGGACCCCTTCCCCTCACTCAATCTCTACGATTCCACTTTCCCCTGCTTCCTAACATCCCTCCCCACTCCCAAAAATTTCCCCAAGAATTTAGAAGCCCCCTATCCCCTTCATTTCGCTTCATTTCGACAAAATTCCTTGTTTCACACATCGGGGCAAGTTTCACTCAAATGATGTTTCAGATTAGTCAAAGATGAATTTTGGGAAACGGAGAGAGGTTTTTGTCCATAACATGCCAAAGAAGAAAAACCTCTTTCACTTTTTGTACAGGTGTCATGGTTTTAGAGAAATGTCAAAATTACAATCGCCGGATCCAAGGTGGTTGGCCAAAGCACAAAAACGGAAGAAGACCAACCCACTCCGCATCTTGACCGAGGCTTCTATCACTCACCATGATACTCATTAGCCTCCTCCTAGCAGAAAACCCAAGAAATTTTGAGAGTTTTGAGGCATTTTTGGCATTTTTGGGAATTGTACAGGTTTTGGCCATTTGACTGGTCTCACCCTGCGCGCGACCAGTCATGGGGACAGCTCAGAACGGGGAAAACTCTACATTTTTGGAATTTTCATGCAAAAATACACTTTCCTATGGATGGGTTTCATATTTTATGAAGATTTGGGCTCCCAAAATCTCAAAATACATGCAAATTTTGACTTTCTGCCCCTTTTTTGAGTTGCAGAAAGCTTCCTTGGGAGAAATGAATTTTGAGGGGTCAAATCAACTCCAAATTCAGAAATTCTAGTTGGGTTGGAAAGTAGACTTCTAGACCTTTCCAGCGAGCTATCTTGTACCTGCTTTGGACACCAGGAAGGCCCTCAAACAGAGCTGACAATGTGCGCAACCAGTCAAAGTTAGGGGCGCGACCACTCAGGGAAATTTGCCAGTTTTGACCAGTTCGGCCAGCAAAACACTGTTTTCACCTTGGTTGACTATTGAGGCATGTAAATGATGGATTTTTGTGTAAATTTCATGGCACTTAGATACTGTTACTCTTCTTAACCACTTCTAGAAGCTTCTTTGATGTAAATGGTAAATATTTAATGCATGGATAGGTTTCCTAAGTTTTAGAGGCAAGTTGTTGTGCTGGCCTATTATCTAGTGATTAATTTAGAATTAGTTGCAACAGCTCCTAAGAAGCTGAGCTCGACCCCTAGAGGTGGGGAAAGGAGTTAGACCTTCTATATTATGCCTTCTCTTACTCATTTTCATGTTTGGACTCTAGAGGGAGAAGCTCTATTGTATTTTTTACTTGTATCTCTGCAATTTGAGGAAAAGGAAGGCCAGGGTTTTGCAGACTTCATTGTGGATTCTTGTGG
>APFE030168888.1:0-22286 GCA_000404065.3 Pinus taeda
TGATCCAAAATGGATCTTGTATAAAAAAACTCCAAGTCTAAAGTCTTCATTTGATTTAGTAGCGCAAATGAAAGAATGGCAGAAAAACCCAAAATCCAAAGGAAATGGAGAAGCGCAGCATGAATGCCCCAGAGCCATTGGATCCATGGGATCAACGGACGAGATTCGATCACATTGGAGGAATCCAGCGGTGTATCAACCTCAGCCTCAAGCGATGGCATATGAACCATTGATCAAGCGTGTAGATGAACGGTGGAGCGAGATTGTATCACATCAAAAATACACCAAAGGGAGGACTTACCGTAGGCCAAGGATTCATGCAATATGTGATTGCAATTATCGCATCGCACCAAACCAATGGGGAAAGGACCCATAGCATCACGAAGGGATGATATGAAATATGCCGATATCGACGATCGACAATCGACGAGTGGACTGGTGAAACAATACAAAGACCCGCGATCATGCGATATGCGATGTGTCGATAGCGCCGATATCAGCAATCAGGGATCGACGGAGGGGATCACAACCATATAACAGAGCCATGCCTTGTGATGTGCGATAAAGGTCGGACCCGATACGTTTATGGATGTGATTTAATGTTATTTGAGTTCCAGCATAAAGTGTTTTTGTTTGGATTTCCTATGTTTCTGTATATTTCCTTTGGGAACCAAAAATGCGTTATTTTGAGGATTTGTGCTGGGGGAAGGCCGAATAGCTGGTTCCAGCCATGCTCGCCAGTCTTTTGTCCTGTTAGCTGCCTTGTTCCCCAAGCGTTTCGACAATGAGTGCATGAACGCTCGACAGAAGCGAGAGAGCCCGAATAGGGAAATGAATAGACAAGTGTTTTTAAGCTTAAAAAACCATCCCATAACATAAAAAGAGGTTAGAGACAGAGGGGATACATAGAGTTAGATAAAAAAGATAGCTACGAACAATTGATTAGAGGCACTAAGAGGGAGAGTCTGTGCACTCTTTAGACTCGAGGTTTTCGAGTGAAATCCTTGTGTAATATCACTATTTTTTGTGTTATGGCTCTGATTTAGCTCACACCTGTAAACTTTGTTCTTGAAGACATAATATAGAGGTTGACACTAATAGCTGGACTAGGAGATGTAGCCAGGATGTTTGGTGAACTCCTTTATTATTTTGGTTGTGTTGATGTGTGATTGTTATGTTTTCTATAATACCTTTTCTTCTTGATTTAGTATTCATTTCAGATCAAGTGGTATCAGAGCATTTGGTTTTGGTTTTATTAAGGTTAGACAAGCTTGTTTTGGATTTTGAATGCTAACTAGATTAAAGCTCAGACTAGGAGAAGGAGAACTTGTTGAGGCTAATCCAGAGATTGGAAGAGTCTATTCTCAGAGGAGAATGGAAGAAGAAGCTCCATTGGGATCAAAATCTCAATTTATAGAAAGTTTTAAGACACTCCAAGCCATGGTGGAAGAGATGTATCTGGATTTTAAGAAGGGTCGAGGTGGAAGCACTGCAACACCCAAACTAGACAAAGGAGCAGAGGAACCTTTTCTAGTTGCCTCTTTAGAAGGCAAAGGAAAAGGAGGAATGACTCCTCCACCATCTCCTCCATCATCATCCTTGTCATCATCATCTTCTATCTCTTCTAAGAAGAAGAAGAAAACTTCCTTAATCAAACTCGATGTGAAGTTTGATTTGCCAATTTATGATGGAGAACTCAATGCAGAAAAGCTAGATAATTGGATAATTCAAATTGATGTATATTGCAGGGTACATAATGTTAATTCAGAAAGGAAGAAGATTCAACTGACTAGCCTTCAACTTTGAGGAACTGCACTAGTATGGTGGGAAGACAAGACACAAGATGATATGCAAAAACATGGTAAAATAATTTCTACCTAGAATGAATTTGTTTCTGCTATCAAAAAGCAATTCTATGCTTTAGCTTACATGCAGTAAGCAATGATGAGTTGGAAAACTCTTCGTCAATTGAAGGGTAAAAGTGTACAGAGTTATACTCAGGAATTCAGAAAGAGAGATTTAACTCTAGGTATATCATTAGACTCACCTGAGACTTTATTGAAGTATATAGGTGGTCTTCATAGCTATTTAAAGCATACTATTCTCATGTTTAATCCCACTAGCTTAGATGATGTATCAGTTCAAGCCACACATCTAGAAGCTAGAGGTAAGAATGTAAACCTAGAGGTTGGAGGATCATCTAAATATTCTGTAAGCAAGAGCAAGGAAAAGAAGAAACTGAAATGGAAGGAGAGGAAAGAAAAAATTGTAAAGAAGGATAAACCTTCATGCACTCATTGGAATAAACAAGGACATGATGAGGCACATTGTTGGTATTTGCATCCAGAACGGAAACCTAAGAAGTTCAGTGGTAAGGAAAGAAAGAATGTTGTTGCTATTCAATAGGACTTGGGATCAGATTTAGGCGATGAAACAACAATTACAGCCATAGGTATTAAAGGTAAAGATTTTGAAGTATCCACAAGTAATTCTGCACAATCTATTGACAATGAAAATAATGAGAGGGAAAGAAATGAGCTTTTGCGTATTAGAGTAATTTCCAAGCATAATAAGATTGATACTTTATTTGATAATGGATCACAAGTAAATTTGATTTCTGAAACAATTGTAAAGAAATTGGGACTAGAAACAAAACCTCATGAGAAACCATATCCATTAGGTTGGGTGTGTGATAAAACAAAGTTGCAAGTAATGAGACAATGTAAACTCAAGTTTGCTATTGGATCAACATTTGTAGATGAGGTTGAGTTAGATATAGTTCCATTGGATATATGTGGTATTGTTTTGGGAAGTCCATACTTGTATGATAGGAAAGCTACTTTCTATAGAGCTGAAAATAAGTATCAACTCACTAAAGATGGAATAGAATATATTGTAAGAGCTCATAAACTCAAAGGTAACTATTCTCTCATAAACTTAGGGCAGATGAAAATAATTGTGAATTCAAGTAAGCAATTTTTGCTAATGGTTGTAAAGGCAAAGATCCTGAAAATCCAATGCATTTGAAGGCTATGATTCTAAACAGAAAGCTGATTTAGTTAAAGTTGTTTCAGAGTATGATGTTCTATTTCAAGAATCTAAAGGTCTGCTACCCAAGCGAGAAATAGTACATGATATTTATTTGCAGCAAGATGCTCCATTACCTAACATTGGAATGTACAGGTTGTCAGCTTTAGAGAATGCAGAGATAAAGAAGCATGTACAAGATTTGCTCGATAAAGGGTTTATACGACCAAGCACATCACCATGTGGATCTCCAATCATGCCGATGAGAAAGAAAGATGGTTCGTGGAGAATGTGCGTTGATTATAGCGCACTAAATAAAATAACAATCAAGAATCGTTATCCACTTCCTCACATTGATGATTTATTAGATCAATTGAAAGAAGCGGTTTACTTTTCTAAGTTAGACTTGCGAAGTGGTTATCATCAGGTCAGAGTTGTAGAACAGGATGTATGGAATACTGCTTTCAAGACAAAGCAAGGACTTTATGAATGGTTGGTTATGCCTTTTGGCTTAACGAATGCTCCTGCTACATTTATGAGAGTTATGAATGATGTACTCAGACCATTTATTGATGACTTTGTAATTGTTTATTTAGATGACATTCTTGTTTTTAGTAAGACACGGGAATACCATGTGAAGCATGTAAAGCATACTTTAGATGTTTTAAAAAGAGAAAATATCTATGTAAAACTATCAAAGTGTGAATTTGATAGAACATCTTTAAATTATTTGGGTTATATTGTAGAGGGTGGTGAATTGCAGATAGATCCCTCTAAGGTTGAAGTCATTGTGAACTGGCCTAAACCCAAATCTGCTGCAGAGGTTAGGAGTTTCCTAGAGGAAACACAATACTAGAGAAAGTTTATTGCTAACTTTTCTTTGATTGCAACTCCATTACATGCTTTAACAGGATTGAAACAGGTGTTTAAGTGGGCAGGCAAACAACAGAAAGCCTTCGACACCTTAAGAGAGAAAATCAGTACAACAACAGTACTAGCACTGCCAGATCTTCAACATCCATTTGAGATTGAGACAGATGCAAGTGATTATGCCATGGGAGCAGTGTTGATGCAACACGGAAAAACCATATGCTATCATTCTAAGACATTTACTTCTGCAGTAGTTAATTATCCCACATATGATAAAGAATTGTATGCATTAGTACAAAGTGTGAAAAAGTGGAAACATTACCTAATGGGTAGAGAAACAATCATACATACAGATCATCAACCACTTCAATATTTTCACTCACAAACTAAATTGCAGCAATCAAGACATTATAGGTGGATGGGTTTTCTACAACAATTTCATCTTGTCATCAAATATAATAAGGGAATACACAATAAGGTTGTAGAAATGTTATTAAGACCAATCATAAATGCATCTACTATACTTAAGAATAACTTAGTAATGCATGAAAGTTACATTGAACAATATGCTCAAGATGTAGATTTTAAAGATGTATATGCAACTTTAAGTCATGGCAAGCAAGTAGAAGAATTGGATTATTATGTAAAGGACCAACTCTTATATCGTTTGGGAAAGTTATGCATTCCATAAACTGAAAGAGTTAACATAACCCAAGAAGCACATACTTCTCTCATATCAGGTCATTTTGGTGTAAGTAAAATAGTTTCACAATTGCAAAGGTTCTGTTATTGGCCAAGAATGAATGAGATAGTTTCTAGATATATCAAAGGGTGTACTATATGTGCTAAAAGCAAGCCCAATAATCAGAAATTAGGCTTGTACGCTCCACTTCCAATTCCTTCTCGTCCTTGGGAAAGTGTTTCCATGGACTTTGTTGGGGGATTGACAAAGTCTAGGAAAGGTCATGATTATTTGTATGCTATTATGGATAGGTTCAGTAAAATGTGTATTTTTATGCCATGTAGCAAGCAGGTTACAGCTGAACAAACATCAAATTTGTTCTTTTAGAATGTATGGGTTCATTTTGGGTTACCCACTTCTATTGTATCTGATCGAGATTCTCGATTTGTTGGGAGGTTTTGGTCAAGTTTATGGGAGTTGATGGACACCAAGTTGAATAAGAGCACATCATTTCATCCACAAACAGATGGTTAGATAGAAGTGGTCAACAGGACAATGATCCAGTTGCTCAGAGGCTATTGCAGCAAGCATCCCAAGTTTTGGGATGAGCATTTGTTTTATGTGCAACATGCTTACAACTGTGCCAAGCACTCTTCTACTTAGAGATCTCCTTTTGAGACTTGTTTTGGTTTTATACCAATGTCTCCCTTGGAATTTGTCTTTGGTAAAGACATAGAAGTTGATGGACACAGTGATGTGGACAAAGCAACCAATTTCATTGAACAAATCCAAGAAATTCACTAGGCAGTACAAGAACAACTAGAAAGAAGTAAAGCCAAGTACAAGGAAAGACATGACAAGCATTGAGCTGAACATAGTTTTCAAGTTGGTGATCAAGTCTAGCTATACATTAGCAAATACAGAATTCAAGGTGAAGGTAAGAAGCTAAAAGCAATAAGGTATGGACCTTTCAAGATACTTGATAAAATTGGTGAAATTGCTTTTCACCTTGATTTACCAGCTTATATGTAGATCTATTCAGTCATTAATGTAGAAAAATTGAGATTGTATGAACCTTCATTGATTGAAGATCCTGAAGAGCAAAGTCAATTGCCTTCTATTGGGGATTTTTTGCCTGAGTATCTCAATGAGTTATAGGAGGACATAGTTCTAGACAGGCAGGTACGTAAGAACTACATGTCAAGAGGATGTTGAGTACTTGAGAGTAAGACTCAAAGGTTCAAATCCAAGGAAAGAATGATGGATATAAATTAGACAGGTGAAGGAGAAGTATCCTCACTTGCTCAAATGCTAAAAACCAACTTTTGGTGGTCCAAAAGCTTTTTCAGTGGGAAAGCGTGATCCAAAAGGATCTTGTATAAAAACCTCTAAGTCTAAAGTCTTCATTTGATTTAATAGCACAAATGAAAGAAATGCAGAAAAACCCAAAATCCAAAGAAAATGGAGAAGTGCAACATGAATGCCCCAGAGCCGTTGGATCCATGGGATCAATGGATGAGATTCAATCACATCGGAGGAAGCCAACAACATATCAACCTCAGCCTCAAGCGATTTGCAATGAAGAGATGGCATATGAACCATTGATCAAGTGCGCAGATCAACGGTGGAGCGAGATCGTATTGCATCGCAAATATGCTGAAGGGAGGACTTACCGTAGGCCAAGGATTCATGCGATATGTGATTGCAATTATCGCATCACACCAAACTAATGGGAAAAGGACCCATAGCATCATGAAGGGCCGATATGCGATACACTAATATTGGTGATTGATGATCGGCGTTTGGACTCGTGAAACAACACAAAGACCCGCGATCATGTGATAAATGATGCGTCGATAGTGCTGATATCGGCGATCAGTGATCACAACCATATAACAGAGCCATGCCTTTTGATGTACGATAAAGGTTGGACCTGATAGGTTTATGGACGCGATTTAATGTCATTTGAGTTCTGGCATAGAGTGTTTTTGTCTCCTATGTTTCTGTGTATTTCTTTTGGGAACTAAAAATGCGTTATTTTGAGGATTTGTGCCGGGGGAAGGCCAAACAACCGGTTCCACCCATGCGCGCTAGTATTTCATCCTGTTAGCTACCTTTTTCCCCAAGCATTTCGATAATGAGTGCATGAACACTCGACGGAAGCCAGAGAGCCTGAATAGGGAAATGAATAGATAAGCGATGTTAAGCTTAAAAATCCATCCCATAATAGAACAGGAGTTCAGAGATAGAGGGGAGACAGAGATTCAAAGAAAACACATAGCTACAAATAGTTGATTAGATGCACTAAGAGGGAGAGTTTGTGCACTCTTTAGACTCGAGGTTTTCGAGTGAAATCCCTGTGTAATATCACTTTTTGTTGTGTTATGGTTTTGATTGAGCTCACATCTATAACCTCTGTTCTTGAAGACATAATATAGAGGTTGACACTAATAGCTGGACCAGGAGATGTAGCTAGGAAGTCTGGTGAACTCATTTATTATTTTGGCTGTGTTGATGTGTGATTGTTATGTTTTCTGACTGTTAATTTTCTATATTATTCGCAATTTTTTCGATTCGTTGCACTAAGTAATATAGGCATTTTCTTGCACATGAGTCTGTAATACCTTTTCTTCTTGATTTAGTATCCATTTCAGATCTTGCTTTAGAATCTACAATGAATATATGTTTCTTCCAACCATGCTCCTAGGAGTCTTAACTTGCTTCTGAGCTTCCATCAATATTAACTCATACCAATCGATTCTGATAGATTTGGAATAGATCTCCTTCCCATCTTCTAGATTAAAAAACCAAGTCCTTATTCTCAACTCAACCTTTTGAGCCTCCTTCTCATTCTCTGTCACTAACATCAATCCTTGATACAAGGTCACCTTGGATCTACCTATAGTATATCCCTATGAGTTGTACACCTTACCATTCTTGACAACGAGCTTTACTACTATGTCATGTGTATCTCCCTCTAAACGTATGAATGCTTGTCCTTTTTGGAACAAAACATCATACCTTTCATCCTTCAGGTCTAAGACTTAGATCAAGTTTTTTTTTTCAGCTTTGGGACATGTTAGCATTGACAAAATTTCAAAGAAAAAGGTTTGTGCAAACAAACTCATGGTGAGCAGAGATCAGAAATATTCATCAAATTCAAGCGAGGCAGTTCCTAAATTAAGCAAGGAAAGACACATCATATGGATTAATAATAGGCTCAGACCCAACATCAAAGTGATGAAGAGGCAAATTGAAGACTTGGAGATTCAGCTAAGTAAGCTTGAAGGACATCCTTAGCTAAAAGAAATCACATAACAAGTAAGGCTAAGTCCTAATTTTGATAGATTGCCTTTTGAAGTTCATTTTAAAAGGATGGTGTTTATGTTTTCAGTTTTGAACAACCTCATGGTATATGGGAAAGTCATTTCAATATAAAGAGGCTCAAGACAGTCAAATTTTGGCATTAAAACTGTGTTTTGGTGATTACACAGCAGTTTCGTAGCGCGCTACGAAACTGCTATAGCTGCATATTTTGATGAAGTTGACCAATTTCGAGTGACAAAGGGAAAATATTTTTGAAAGGAAGTTTATGAAGAAGATCATTAACAAAGTGTGAACATCCAGCAAGGGTAAAACAAGCAGAGAAAGGACATAGATGAACTCTAAAGCTATGTGTTATAAAAATTATCATTATTCATAGCTAGTTTTGTTCATGATGCTTAAGGCAACATTAAAGAGGTTTTGGGCCAAGTATACAGTGCATTTAAAACAATTTAATCCAATGGAATTTTATGAATAACAACAGGGGTAATTTATTTTGAAGATCCTTGTGGAGACCAAAAGCAAAAAAGGAGGAACTTTCTCTCCCTGTTTTTACCAGTCAATTTATAGAAGCGTTTCTGAGCAGTTAAAAACTCATCTCTGAAAAGTGAAAGAGGTTTTCATTCTTAAGATACTAAATTACAAAAGCCTCTTCCACTTTCTTCAAATCCATTATTATTTGAGAGAAATGAATGATCAAACTTGCGCTACGAAACTGTTGTAGGTGCAGTTTTCCACAAGCATATTTTTACACTTGTTATTCAAAGAATCATTCTGGGAGGTCGGGAAGGTGTTTAAAAAAACCAAGAGATGTTTTTTTTCAGCATGGAGTTTTTCACAAAAGCCTCCTTCAGTTTTTTCAAATAATTTTTTTGTGAGAAGTTATGAGCTCTGTCCCAAGACCCATTTTTCAGCCAGAACAGAGCAAGGGACAGTCTCCTAGTTTCCAGGAACATCAAAAGGATGAGTCATCAAGGGCCAGCTGGAAGGTTATGAGCACCATCAAGTTCGTCTTCATGGAGTTTTAGGTGTCAAATAATGTTTTAAATGTTTATATAAGTTTGTTGTAATCATAATAAGGAGTTATACTCCTAGTTGTATTAGGTCTCTAACACTCCTAGTTAACAGCTAGTTCTAATTAATGGTTTGTTTTATGGTTAGAATAGGTGTCACTGATGGAAAATTCGAATTCTCTTGATGATGGATGATGGAATCCTAATTGTAAATGCTTTATATAGAGCAAGAGGTCGAATTAGCAAAGGGGTTGGAGACTTTTTGGCTCAGCTGCTGCTTTATGCTATGAACTATAATCAGTAATGCAGAGAGGTTTTCTTGAACATATCTGAGTTCTCATGGAGTTAATCCTTTCTTGATATATATGTTATTTTGATAACTTGCAGTAGATCTTATTTTTAATACTTAGAATTCATAATCTAATGCGCTGACTTCCTTTAACAATAAGATGACTGTGTTTTATATTTGAACCACCAGCACTAGATTACATTGTTATTGTTCAGAATTCACAACCATGTGCTCTGATTTCTTTTAGTGATGGAATGATTGTGTTGAGAAATAGATATCATTGTTATTACTCAGAATTCATAATCTTATGCTCTGACTTCCTTTAGTAATGAGATGAATGTGTCTTTCCATAATCTTGTGAGTAAATCAGCTTTGAACTATCAGCAGTAGATTTCATTACTATTACTCAGAATTCATAATCCTATGCTCTGAGTTCCTTTAGTAATGGAATTATAGTGATGAACTTTTTCCTTAAGTGAATTATCTTTGTTTGAAAACCCTATTTGCCTCAGCTTTCATGTCAAGAAACCTTGCCACTGAATTTATTGACTTGTTGACTCCATAGCCCAATGGTAGCAAGCCTTCATCTTTTCAACCTACAAACACACAAACCCAAGATAGAGTTAGCCATCTATATTATCATCAATCAATATCATTAATCCTTTGAGAGAGCCCTCTCAGGCTGAGGAGGCTAAGCCTTAGCTAAAAGATTGGTTTGAAATAGTTACACTAAGATAGTTTGATCAACAGCCTATCAAGGACCTATTTTGGTGATAACAGGACATATAACACCTCTACCACCTCCATAGATCCTCCTTATTCTAGTCGTAATAACATTGTTCCAACCCCTTTTACTACATGTATGGTACTCATACCAATTTTCACATGCATGTTTGAATCTGTGTCTGAAAAAATAAGGGACACTTCCCTCATTCCCATCATATGGTGAGATCCTCCACTATCCACAAACCATCCATAATTGTCCATGAATTGGGCACTTTTAGCACTAGTGCTAGAAAGACAAACAACCACCAATGAAAAATCCTCCTCAAATTTTGTTGCAAATTCATCAATCTCTAGTGATGCTACAACTTGTGTTTTCCCTTTTGGACACTGGCTCACATAATGTCCTAGGTTGTGACATACAAAGCATTTGAATTCGCTCATGTCCTTCTTCTTATCATCATGAGAGGATCCTTCCTCTTCCTTGTTCAGTTTGGAAAACCCCTTGGACTTTATTTCATGAACTAAAAAAACAAAATTATCCTCATCCCTTTCGCCTTTTACGTGGCTACCATGTAGAGCCTCCTCACAAGTTTTGCCTTGGGTGAAGTCATCCCACAACCTATCCTAGGTTGGGAGATGCTCCCATTCCATGACTCCCTTAATAAATCTATCTTATCACTTTGTAAACCCATTCAAAGTTGCCTTACCATTTTTAGCCTATCATGATCTCCCCTACAATAGCAAGTTCATCTCATACTTGAGATATTTGAGTCAGATAAGATGAAATTATCTCAATATTGGACATTTTAGTGCTCCCGAGTTTCTCTCTTAGCACCATTTTTCAATTTGCATTGTCACTTTGGTACAACTTGGTCAATGTCCCACATTTGTCTAGTAGTTTTATTCCCAAACACATGAGGAACAATATGATCCTACAATCCATCGAGGATAATCTTCCTATCTTTCATGTTACTATATTTCCTATGAACCTAGTACCTGGTACTTAATTCCTAGTAGCAATTTAATCTACCAATTAAATACATAGATAGGTTCATAACATAAATTTAGCATAAGCAAAATTAAATAATAGATCTCATAAAAAAACACACGGAGTTTCTACCCAACAAGCATTTCATTTAAAAAAAATCCAAAATTTTGTGGTCTCCTATCTTGGGATAATGACCCAACTAAGAAAATAGAAAATAAAAATAACTTGGATCTAATCCAGTAGATCTACCCTAGATTAATGCTTTATCTTATTTGTAGATCTGGATCTCTAGCCTTTCTGCACTCCCTTAGACCCAACACACTACTCACTAAGATGCCTCTCTCAATCTTGTGTTGTAGTATGTCTTTCTCCTCTCTTCAATCATTCTTTTATATCTTTATATTGACCGAAATCCCTACCCCTAACCCTAATCTCAAAGTGATTAATGGTCAAGAATAGGTGATACCTCACTTGACATCAATTGCTAATATTAAAACAAAATCATTAAACTAAATTACTTTACTTTTCCTATTTTAGCTCAATAGACCAGCATACTAATATGTGTTTTTTCCTAAGTTATACTAACTTACATTGATCTAGATTGGATAATTATATTGTTTTCCATCCATCTCGATGCATTTGAAGTGGAAAAAATGGAGGAATTAGCTAAGGGGACCATTTTTACTGGGGGGACCCGGTTTGGCAAAATGGGGTCTAAAACCTTCCAAGATCATTTTGAGGCCTCAAAAGACATTTTCCAGCAATTAAAATTTGTTTTCTTGTTGTGGCACCTTAACATGTTTTTCTACACACATAGATCTTTCCAACTACATTAGAAGTGCGTCAATCAAAATTTGTATGCAAAAGTTATGCCACTCAGAGGTTGACCATCATGTTTTTACACCTATAGTTTGGGAGCATGCCACGTTAGCCCCCATTATTCATGGAAAATGGTCTCGCCATGTGTTTTTTATGTAAGAGACTCTAGAATAGTCTATATTGTAACTCTAATTAAGAGTTGATGTAGTCAAATTTAACCACTTGTGGACTATTGGGTTGTGATATAACCGGACCACTAGGAGGAAGACGCATTCCATTCTTTCAAGAGAATTTTTGTTCCATGGTTGAGAAAATATAGTCAGGAGAGATAGGAGGCAAAGAAAATAGAGAGGATCTATGCATTGTAGTAGCCCATAGGCCACATGTTGAAGGAAATGTAACTAGGTTCGATCTTTATAAATGTGGCTTGATATTTGTATTTATTCAAGAAAATAAATATTATTTTTATAATATATGTCAATGAGTTTCTTTCTCATTGAAATAGGTCTAGCACAAGTTAAAGTGCTATAGGTGAGTCAAATAGTCAAAAATAAAATGATGAAGACTTTAAGGTCATGTTGCACCATGTATATGTTTGTGTAGAAGTCAACGAATACTCCTCCAAGCAAAGTCAAGTCTCCTCTTAGAAAAGACACCATCAAAAGAATCAATGGCACCATTAAAAGCACCCATCGAAGCAAATGATGTCAAGTCGGCCTCAAGGTAGCAAGTCGACCTACAAGTCGGCCTAAAGGAGGGACAATCCTCTATATATAGAGGTTTTCCACTCCTCCAAAGAGAGTGCAAAATAATATCTGAAATTAGAGAAGGAAGAAGCTAAGATAAAGAGAAGGGAAATAAGTCTAAAGGGGTATACAAAGTACAACGTAGTAAGGAGGAACAAAATCGAAGGTAGAGGATTGTTTCTAGGGCTAGAAACAGTCATACACGCAAAGAAGAGGTGGTTAAGTCTGCAGGTATGATAGTAGGAACAAGCAGTCCTTGAATTAGTGTTGTTTGGGTTTGAAACTAGGCCTACAAGGCCTCCCAAGACAAGCTAAGAAGCCTATCTCTCTAGCGAAGGAAAAGGACCCTAATTCTCTAACACATGCGAGAATTAGCGCTGTAGTGTTGTCAAACTAAGCTACCACTGTACATCAAGAAGGAACTCGGATGATCAAGAGAAGGAAGGAGTATCCTTAGGTGAAGGATATAACTAAAGATAAGGTATATCTTATAGAAGGTATACTAACAGTGGAAGGAGCAACGAAGTGTCGAGGAACAAAGTGCCAGAAGGAGGTGGACAAAGTGTTAGGGAAACATAGTGCAGAGAAAAGGAAGGATTTGACTTGTGTTTGGAGGATCTTCTAGTCATGGGTTTAGGGTTTGGAATTGATTAATAAATAATCTTCAATAAGAGAAAACTTACCAAAGGGTTTTCCTCTCAAGAGAAGAGAGATTTTGGCCCTAGCAGAGAGCCCACATCGTGTGTTCTTATTTTATGTTTTGATAGTAGTTTGATGAAGCACACACACATGCATTAATAAGTAAATAACAAGATTAGGCTAAACAAAGACAAAATTGAAAAATACTTCATAAATTGTTATCTAGTCCTAAAGAATCACTCTACACCTAATTTCCCTAGATTTTTCAACACTAAAGGCATTACTTCTTTATACCTGTAGCCATATTTCTAGACAGAGAAAGAGATCAAAGCGACCTCAGCTTCCAGCTGGGTTTTCTATCGAAAGGGTCTCCCAAAGTATATCTTGTGCCTTATGTGCATGTGTGAGATTATTTTGTCATTCTCTACTTTTCTGTATAATTGCCATTTGCATTCATGCACTAATTACAATTAACTTTACAGATCTAGAGTTGTAATAGTGTAAAAATTCAAAATTTTAATATATTATTATCAGATCTGTTGTGGTGAAATGTCTAGTGGAATATCCATGACATTCTACGGATCATACATTAGCATATTTCTCACACTTGAGAAAGTGTTCTAAGGAAAATGTAGGCAAATTTTGCACACCTAGACACATTAAGGCCTGTACAAAAGTACACACCTGATCTACTAAAAATCAACAATGAATAAGTCATTTTAGGGACAACATACTTCTCATTTTTACAAGTCATTTTAATTTCTCATTGTTCCAAAGTTGAGCTTTTGTACTTTTAAAATATTTTTCTCCTTGAGAAGACCCCCGGGAATCTTCCTTTTTGGACTCTATAGGTTGATGTATTGATCTTTTTAGATGTTTTGAGATATATTGTAAATAGATTCTAAAGGGGAACTCGATGGCCCCGAAATCTATAATAGGCTTATGATTTTTTCTCATTTTCCTCTACGATAATCAATATAAAAAAAATTCCAAGAACATTCCTTTATCTTTTTGGACTTTGACTGAGTAGGGGCTTTTTGAAATACCATAATGATATTTTACTCATGTATTTTTTTTTTGGGTAAACTATGTTGTCTCGTTGAAACTAGAAGCTACATAAGGAAATTTTTGTTGTTTATCAATAGCCTACCACCTGTGAAACCAAATCTCTAACAAAATAGAAACTTGTCCAAAAGTGAAATTATAGTGTCAATAAAGCTAATTCCATAATACTTCAAATTTATGAAGGTTTAAAGACTTCAAAATAACCTAGCAACAATGTTTTTTTGTATATCCTAAAAGTATAGACACTACCAATATTATTAGGTAGATAATTAAACAACAACAAATATCAACAGTAGAAAAGCATAGTAGATGAAGTAGAATGTGAGGTATCTGCCTCAATTGAACTAGGAGCTTGAGAACCAAGGTGACAAGGAGTTGTATCAGGATCTATAGTAGTTTCAATGTGCATCAAACACTCATTCATCTCCTTAAGTTGTAGAACAATGTTATCCTAAACCAAGAGAATATCCTCCTTTGTGACATTCTTATCTAAGAGGACTCAACCCAACAAATCCTTCATATGCCAATACAAGTCAATGGTATAAAGATAAAGATTTTTCATACCATGAGTGTGGCCAACATATGGAACCATGTAAACATAACCTTTTCCACTTTTGTATTAGAAAGACAATGATGATCACTTTGTAGGTTGGTCTCCACCTTATTGATTTGAGTCCAAATTTGAGGAGGGATTTTGTCATTGTAGAGCTGAGTTGAGGTTTATGCATGTGATTGAACCTACATCCCTCCTTGAAAACCTCTTCCTTTAGCATAATAGCAACAATGTGCTCATCTATGAACCATCATAGTTGGTGCAAAGTCCCAGATAGAAACCCAAGCACAAATTAAAGGTAGAAGATAGTAAAAGAGAGGAGAGGGAACTTAGGGAGAGCGAATGAAGTGAAGATCACTGAAAACCACCAAGAAGAAAAAGAATGGAAGGAGAGAAAAATTCTTGTAATGCTAAAAAATTGTGAGGGAGTTGATACCAAGACTAATTAGAGTAATTTCCAATAGTAGAGAATAATAACCAAAGTTGAACTGTAAACACCCATAAAAATGCCAGGGAGTGGAGCATATTGAAGGTTGTACTGGACAATCTTGTGTCCATTAGAGCTAAAGCTAGGAGACTTGGGTGAGCAGTGATACTTATGTGTATCATCACCCCAATATACCCTATGTATGCGTATAGAACTAGCTATCAATGAGTTCACATACCCAGGAATTATGTCAAGATAGCCTCGAAAGGCATGAAGGTGAAACCTCAAGCCCTCACTTAGGAGGAGATGTCAGAGACCTTGCCCTCCATGCATCATGTCTCATCATTCTCACTTGATGCAAGGGTACTCATGTAATTTTGTTACATATAATAAAATTACTTTATGTTTTAAAAGATAAGTAAATAAAGATGGCCAATCAATTTCACTCAATAAAATGCCTCATCATACCCTATTATTTCCATTTTTCTCTATTTTACACCTAATATTCTATTATTTCATTTCCATTGCAAACCATATAATTTTATTTATGAAATTGGCTAAGATTTTATCCACATACTCTTTTATATGGTTTGTTCCAACTTCATATAAAAAATAAAAACATGATTTTTGGCATCTACGTTCAGATGCATTTACCTAGCAACCATGAGCAGATCATAGAACCTGAATTAAACCAAAGAAAAGTCTTCAACATCGATTCAGACCATGCAATATTGCTTCTTCAATTCTCTAAAGCTTCACTGCTTGGAACTACTAACTTATGATTAGATACTTTAACCAACTGTAGCATTTTGTGATTGTTAGCAATCCATGACCATGAATTCCACTGCAATAAGGAAATCTTCAATCTCCTCAGTCAACCACATTCTATAATGTATCCAAGATCAATGTTTGTAATCCACGTGGGTGCAAAACTCAAATCACTCAGCTTGCTACAACCAATTGAAAAAAAACCAAGTCATTCATCATTTACAAATGGGTAGTGGTCAAGGATTAAATACTCCAAGCCCTTGAAATTCACTAGAACTTTCATATCACAAACCCTCTCGCACTTCACCATGGTTAAGTGTTGAAGAGCGACCATGTTTTTTGCTACAACTACTAAGCTTCCATTATCAACATCAGTGAAACTTAGATCAAGATGCCACAAATTCGAACAAAGAGAAATAGCAGAGAATGTCTTTGAAGAATCTAAACGTTGCATTCTCGGACAAAGAAAATTAGCAGAAAATGTCCTTAAAGAGGGCCCCAGAATATGTTGAATGTTTCATCTGAATTTCCAAATGGTGGCAATTGAAACGAAATGATAAACGTGTTGAAACTGCCAAGCCAAATAGCCCATAACACAAAGATAAAAGTGATCGTGTTATGTTGCATGAGTGTCATTCTCTCTTTCATGCCACCTCGCTGCCTGCAACTCTATCCCTCCCTAGCCAAAATTTATTGATCCAGGTGGATGTTGGTGGCCACCTTCCTATTCCACTTGGACCACCACCATTGTCTCTTTCAGTTTTTTAGTTTCCTTAATTGCAGCATAGTTTACTATTTTTGGCAGTTTTTCGGGTCCTAAACTTAAGATTTTCACCCATGTTGGCCACTCAAAATTTGTATTCATCAGCTAGATATTTCTAATGAGGTATTGTGCATGTCAAACGGAGATCATATGCCAAAGTTACCACCCTGGGAAGTTGATGTACCAATTTACCCAAATGAGGCCCATAGTTTTGGTGCTTCATCTCCTAGGGTTAGGTTTTTGGATGTTTAGGTTTTCCATTACTTCTAAATAATAAATAGGCCTTCAAGCCTCATTGTAACATAGTTCATAGGCATGTCGTCGTCACATCTCTTCTCAGAGATAATCTACCATCACCCAAGCTAGTCTTATTTCCATTCTATTTGTAAGCATATTTCAATATTTGATATTAATGAAATGAAATGTTATTTCTACCACATCTATGTATTTATGGTTATATCTGTAATTTGTTGTGTTCACGTTTAAGTTCACATCAGTGGTATCAGAGCCATATTTTCTCTTTCTCTATTTTTATTTGCATGTCCCCAACAAGGTCGGGATATAAGGAGTTAGGGCTTGAACTGGTCGAACGTTTGCAAGACCAACCTCGCAAATTCTGACGACCTACCATGGCAGAAGAGAAGAAAGACGAGGGGGCATGAGATCCTTTCAAAATCTTTCTCGAAGAGGGCCTTAAGCGACAAAGGAACACAATGATGGACAAATTTGCCCAGATCTTTCAGTGGCTACCCAAGGGCAATGCATCTCCTTCTAGTAGCTACTCTGGAAGTGTCACACCCTTTAAACTACAAGTTAACTTTGACATCCCCATACTTTAAGGTCAGATAGATGTGAGCATCATAGATAAATGGTTAAATATACTAGAAGGATAGTTTTATGTTCATGATTTTTCCATCTAGGAAAATATTATTTTTGCACTTCTCAAGGATGCTCCCCACGTCAAGGGCTAGTGGGAAACATATTGTGAGAAGAAGGATGAAAGTACACCCTCACTATTTTCAGCTGCACCCACTTGGAATTTGTTTTAGGACGCCATCGAGGAGTAGTACTACCTTGTCAGGAGCTATGAGGATAAATACATCAAGTGGATTGTGTTGCGGTAAGGAAGGGACCAAGACGTGCCAGAGTTTACCAATGTTTTTCATACCCTTCGCACGAAGTTGGGTATTAAGGATTCTGAGAAACATGTGGTATTCAAGTACCGCAACTACCTACATAAGTACATCTAGGATGAGGTGGAGTTCCTGGACATCTCCTCACTCGGCACGGTTTACCGACACACTATTAGGATTGAGCAGAAGTTTAAACGAAAAAAGTGAGACTTTGGATTTGTGAATATGAAGCAAGGGAAAGGCGCCCCCAAACCGCAGAGAAAAGGGAAAAGCCAAGGCGAGGTGACCCAAGATAACCCGACGAAGCCACAAGAAAATAATAACACCATGAAGACAAAGAAGGATACTGTAAAGTGGTGTTAGTTCTATAAAAGCTCCACTCATAACACAAGTGAGTGTCAGGCCAAGTAGTCACTCATGGCCGAGCTCAAGGATTCCGAGTTAGACGCATGTTCTGACTTTGAGTCAAAACCTGACAAGGGGAATGAAAAGGGGACACAGATCATTGACGCAGAAGCCAACGCCATTGTGGCCACAACGAAGATCCAGAAGAGGGAGAACACCTATTCCACTCACAAATGTGGGTGAAGGGTTCTCCATTGTAGTTCATTATTGACAACAGGAGCCAAAAGAACCTCATTTTAGCATAGGTCTTGAAGTGGGTGGGCCTACTGGCTACAAAACATCTACAACCATACACCATCGGGTGGCTTCACCAAGGATGAGATCTCTATGTCAACCAGCAATTCCACCTTCCCTACAACATCAAGCCCTTCACAGATGAGGTATTATGTGATGTTGCTCCTCTTGTAGTTTGTGATGTATTATTAGGACAACCATACTTGTGGAAGTAACATGTTGTATATGAGTTTAGACCCCACTCAGTTATTGTTTCTTTGGGTAGTAAGTTATACAAGATACCACAGGTAGCCCTGCCTACCGACATCTATTTTCTCTCTGCTAAGCAATGTAGTAAGATCATCTCCCAGACTAGGAAATTTTTTTTATTTATGATTCACTCTCAAATTAAGGGGAAGATTGTAGCGACACCCATGGCCCTCGGGAAGAGTTCCTCCACATAGCAGAAGCAGGTGGATACAAACGTGGAAGAATACAAGGACATCTTCTCCTCACCCACAGGGGTACCCTTACACAGTCAAGCATTTGATCAATCTGACTCCTGGAGAACCTCTACCCAACGGGCCGATATATCGCCACTCCATTATGGAAAATGAAGAGATCAAGCAGAAAATCCAGGATTTGCATCAAAAAGGGCACATCCAACCAAGTTCCAGTACCGAAATGGGACCTGTAGGTTCTCCATTGATTATCGGGCACTAAACAAAATCATTGTCAGGAATAAGTATCCAATCCTACGGATTAATGACCTTCTAGACCAAATCAAGGGGGCCAAGTATTTTAGCAAGATTGATCTACACTCTGCTTATCACCATGTTCCAATAGATCCCATAGATGTATGGAAGATCACCTTCAAATCCAAGGAAGGCCTTTTTGAATGATTGGTTATGCCCTTCAGGTTGGAAAATGCCCTTCTTTTATGAGGCTAATGGATGACATATTGTAGCGCTTCACCAACTCATTCATGGTTGTTTTCTGGATGACATCCTCATCTTTAGTAAGAGTTGGGAATAACACTTGCAACACATTCGATGGGTCCTTCAAACTCTTCGACAACACAAACTGTGTGCCAACTTGGAGAAATGCACTTGTGGCATGAGCCAGGCCTAATATTTGGGTTACATCTAGATGAGTGCTACATACATGTAGATCTGACTAAGATCCAAGTCATTCGGGATTGGCTAGCCCTGATCTGATGGAGCATCACAGATTTTTGGGCCTTGCAAATTTTTATTGGAGGTTCGTGTTGGGATTCTCCCATATCACTTAGCCTTTGAGTGAGATTACTAAGGGTGGGGTGAAAGAAAAGTTTTCCTGGTTTGAGTCCCAATAGAAGGTGTTAGTTGAGTTAAAGCACCAACTCTACTTTGCATCAGTACCCACACTGCAAGACTTGCAACAACTATGTGAAATCGAGACAAATGCCTTAGACTATTCTATTGGTGTAGTCCTCACCCAACATGGGAATCTAATGGCCTATCATAGTGAGACACTTTCCGATACAATTTGGAACTACCTCACCTATGATAAAGAGATGATTCCATTATGGAAGCATTACATTATGGGGAAGGAGATGGTCATCCACACCAATCACCAACCTCCTTAGTTTATACAGACACAAAGGAAGTTGGAGAACAATCACCATCAGAAATGGTCTACATATATGCAACAATTCCACTTGAACATTAAATAAAAAAAGGGCAGCACCAATAATGTTTCAAACTACCTTAGCTGAACCCTAGTTGCAATATTGACTACTGTTCTCAACTCATGTGGCCACGAGACCATTGGATGGCCATAACTATACAAAAAAATATCCAAAGTTCACCTCCACATACTAGATGCTGGTAGATGGAAAGAAAGTTCCTGATTTCCACCTCCATGACGCATTACTATGCTACCTGGGCCACCTTTGTGTTCCTTCAAAAGAGTGTGCCAAGATGATTGTAGAGGTGCACTACAGTAAGGAGAAAACTGTGGATGTACTTTAAAATTACTTTTATTAGCCCAAACTTCGATTGGATGTTGGGAAATATATAAGATCCTATACTGCTTGCGCCATCGCCAAGCCAACCATCAAGAAGAAAGGCCTATACACTCCTCTGCCTACTCCCAACCATCTGTGGGAATCCATCTCCATGCACTATATGTCTAGCCTCCCTTCTACTAAGCATGGTAATGACAGTGTATTTGTGGTCGTGGACAAATTTTCTAAGATGGCTATATTGGTAGCCTGCAAGAAGAGTATCACAACAGAGGAAACTGCCAAACTCTTCTTTGAATGAGTATAGGTACATTTTGGGATTCAGTAGACCATTATAATAGATTGGGATAACAGGTTCCTAAGCACATTTTGGTCAAGCCTCTGGACACTATTGGACACAAAGCTCACCAAGTCGGCTGCCTTCCATCCCCAGATTAATGGCCAGATGGAGGTTGTTAATAGGATGATAGTGCACATACTCTGCATGTACAACTCCAAGCATCTACGAACCTAGGATGAGAGTCTTCCCTATGTGCAACACAATTATAATAGAGCTCTCTATAGCTCAACTAGTCTTAGTCCCTTTCAAGTGAGTCTAGGATTTCAACCATTGTGTCTAATTGATGTTTCCATGCCTCATGTGACTACACAGACAAAATCCACACATGTATTGTATGAGGCTGATAAAGAAACCAGATTTATTGAACACATCCAACAAATCCGCCAATAGGTTCATGACATCTTGGAGAAGTCAAATGCCAAGTACAAGTAGTGACATGATGAACATCGGGTGCCACACAAGTTTTAGGTGGGCGACAAAGTTTGGTTGCATTTGCAGAAAGAACGCCTTACTCGAACTTATTGAAGCTCAAACCACTTTGATATGGTCCTTAGACCATTACCAAGGTTATGCGATACAATGATTTTGAGCTCAGCATTCCCCCATTCCTTGGCCTACACCCAATGTTCAATGTGGACCACCTTGGACCATACTTCCCACTATTACTAGACACATAAGACATTACAGAACAACTCACACCAACGGAGTTAAACCCAGACTGCATGGAATAGGCCAAAAATGATTGGATTATGGACACACAGGTCAAGAACACTTGCCAACAGAAGATCCAAATATAACGGGTTGTCAAAGCGGGCCAACTCTTGCACCAAGGAAAGTGGCTCACCAGGGACCAAGTTCAACAAAAGTTTCCCCATCTCATGGAGGCGCTTAATGGAATGGGGACAATTGATTCCTAAGTGGGAAGACTGATTTAGGTGGATGTTGGTGGCCACCAGCCTATTCCATTTGGACCCCCACCACTATCTCTTTTACATTTTTTTAGTTTCCTCACTTGTAGCACATTTTACTATTTTTGGCAGTTTTTTGGGTTTTGAATTTCCAGAGCCATTTTGAGGCCCTAAATGACATTTTTTAGGAAAAACAGGGCCATAATGGGTAATCTACCCTTGTTCGTGACTCAAAAGTCGTATTCCTTGGGTAGATATTTCCAATGAGGTATTGTGCGCATCAAATGGAGATTGTATGCCAAGTTACGACCCTGAGAAGTTGATGTACCAATTTACCCAAACTGGGCCCATAGTTTTGGTGCTTCATCTCCTACAGTTAGGTTTTTCGATGTTTAGGGTTTTCCATTGTTTATCAATAATAAATAGGCTTTCGAGCCTCATTATAACACAATTTAGAGGCATGTAGCAACAACATCTATTCTCAGAGATAAGCTACCATCGCTCAACCTAGTCTTATTTCCATTCTATTTGTAAGCATATTTCAAAATTTGATATTAATGAAATGAAGTGTTATTTCTGCTCC
>APFE030168888.1:25438-56199 GCA_000404065.3 Pinus taeda
TTTTGAAAGAGAGAGATTCCGTAATAACTAGATAACCAGACCAGACCCTCAGTGACTCTTTCAAAACTAATATTTTTCAAAGACTTTTAATAATAACTCACACTTCTCTTTTGGAAACTAGTATTTTTCAAGACTTTTAATACTAACTCACACACTTCTCTGTCGGAAACTAATACTTTTCAAGACTTTTAATAATAATAATAACTCACACACCTCTTTTATAATAACTCCCTCCGTGCCTCGATTCGAAAACTAATATTTTTCAAGAATTTTAATAATAAGTCACACTTCTTTTTTATAATAACTCACCAGACTCTGTCAACCTTTCAACGCACAATATACGACTATTTTGATGGCAAAGGCTAACCAATTTGTTATAGGGTATTAAATCCCTTAATACATGTATATTATATAATAAAATAACACATTGTTTTCGGTGTACTGTATGTTATTTTGTTATATAACATGCATGTACCTGGACATTTAATACCCTATAACACGCTGATTAGCTCTTACCCATCGTTTAACCTTTACCTATCGTTTTAATCACAATACAAATTTGTTAGTCCAAGTACGCGCCCTGTACCAGACTGGCCGCTACGCATCGCCTGTGGTTTGAATGACCTGCAATTGAATAATAAGAAAAAAAAATAAGAATCGCATCCGCATTACTATTAAATTCGTTGAGAATCTTGCGGCGTTTAAATTGGTGAACAGAATTGCCCGGCAAAGATTGCAGTCGTGTGAATTTTATTACCAATTGATGTTGGTAATATAGCGAGGCCCTGAAAGCTCGAAAATCTCGCGCTCGCTCGCCATTTTCTGCACCCCGCGATTTATCAGAGAGAGATCGAGGATCCTCTACTTAACCAATCGACGGCTTTTATATTATTATTGGCACGCAATTATGACCGAGTCTCTTTTCCCCAAATATATGATTTTTTTGGAGGCCGAGCGGAGGAATTGCTTCGATGGTTAAAAGTGGTTGGTAAGAAATTGCAAATTCTTTGCAGAAGTGGTGTTTGAATCATGTTTTTTTATGGTAGAAATGAATTTAACACTACCAAAAAAGTCTAAAACACCTAAAATTTTAAAATTTAACAATTATAAATTAGATTTACAAAAATCTTTACCTAATTTTCTCCAAATATAACTAGAATTTCCATAACTTTAAAAACAATTCCTCTGATTAAACCACTGCGTTTTGTTTTTTGCCTCCCTAACCATGCATATCTTAAACATCGATCGATATCGAAGAACCTGTCTACAGGGTTTGAATTCGAAGGTGCCGCTGAACCAATCACAATGATAGTGGTCAAATAGGAAAAGTGAAAAAGTTCAATGTTTAAATTAAATTATTTTATTTTGAGCTTATTTCGGGGCTAGTTCGTTTATGGGAGGGAAAAACAAATTATTTTATTTTATTTAATGATTTATATATTTATGGGATGTTATTATTAAGATTGTAAAATTTAATTTTTAAAAAATTATTTTTAAAAAAGTTATTCTTAAAATTGTGAAACGTGATAATTTAATTTTTTTTAAAATGGTTTTTTTCTCCGTAAGATAATAAGATCTAAACACCACTCAAACTTATTGATCTATACTCCATATATCAACTACTCTATTTTACTTGCATTGCATTGTATTGAAATCTCGCTTATTAAAATGTTATTACTCTATATTACTTGCATTGCATTGTACTGAAATCTCCCTTATAAAAATGTTATTACTCTATTTTACTTGCATTGCATTGAGATCTCCATTATAAAAATGTCATTATAAAATCTAGTAAAAAATGTATATAATTATATCTTACTTACATTGAGATCTCCATCAGGGAGATGTTTTTTTAAATGGTTGTATTTTTTTTTTAGCATTTGGCCAAAAATTTAGAAAAGTGGTTGGAATTGCAAACAAGTTTTTTAAAATATTGATTTCATTTGTACATTAAAAAATGCAAATTTTAACAATGAAAATTGTAAATTAACTAAAAATTATCTAACAAAATTCATCAAATTCTATAATATCTAGATTTCTTTGAAATAAAGCTATTATTTTTTATTATTATTATGAAATCACAATTTCTATTTATTAAAAAGAATGGAAATAGCATTCTTCTTGTGTACATCAATATTACAAAAACATGCTCTAAAAATATTTATAAACATCCAATCATATTGACAAATATAAATAAAACGCCCGATCGGGCTAGATGAGCTGGCAAGGAGGATTATGAGGTTTCGGCGGCGCACGAAGCCGGTCACTGTCGAAGGCGATCATGACATGAGTGCAATAGGTAAGTAGAGCGGCCGGCAGAGGAGGGGTGCAGATCATCATTTCAGTAGAGCAGGTGGTCTATGTAATGGACAGGACGGAAGGGCGGCGAGGTGGCTCCATCATGCTGTGGGTCTCGGGAGTATATACAACCACAGGTCCGATAATGATACCAAAGATCAGACGCATTCAAAGCGCGAAGGAAGGCGACGAGTCTGTTATAAGGATAGCAAGACACCTGCGGGCAGATACCCTGCGAGCTGGTACAGTCTGGAGGATAGGGTAAGGAAAGAGGGAGGCGTAGATTACAGAAGAAGGAGGCTAATGGAGACGAAAGGAAGTGGGAGCGTGAGACGAGGGGTGCGCAGGGAGGGGCCTGAAGACCAGCGCAATCCCACAGCAGACATGAAGGGCAAACGAAAAATGGAGGATGCAGGGAATCCGAATGTTCAGTTTCTAGAGATATCTGAGGAGGACAGTGAGGAGAGGCAGGGAATTCAGGAAGAGGAGGCATGGAAAATGCGCTGGAAAAGGTTACCAGAGGAGGAGAGCGAGGATGCAAAGGAAGGCGTAGGTCATTCCACAGGCAGAGGAAGGGGAGGCCCGCGCGGCAGGGGCAGAGGAGGCAGAGGCCGAAGGGGCTGTGGCGGACGCCGACGAAAGGACCCGGCAGCGAGAAGAGGTAGGAGGGGGCGGCAATGCAGCCCAACCCCGGAGGCGGAATTTGAGCCGGATGTGGGAAACGGTGAACGGCGGACAAGACAAACAATTGCAAACAGAATTAGAATTGCTGAGCAGGAATATAGGGAGCATTCTAACCCCAAGATCAGAAGGATTATGGAGCATTGGGAAGAAGAAGCAATCCAAGCTCAGTCTGAAGAAGAGATGGATGATTGGATAGCTATTATGCCTGATCCTGGCCATACCAGAGGGAGAATGACCCTCTACAAGCAGTCCCTCCACTTGTATTGGGTCATGAAAAGGCTTATGGTAAAAGCCTTAGAACAGGTAGCCAAAGAGATGGCAGAGATGGTTCAGAATCTTCCCAATGTGAAAAAGGAATTGAAGGACATAGTCATAACCATGCTTCTGCAAGAAAAAAGACTGGAGGGTCTGCAGTAACAGTTCATGGAAAGCGGAGTGCTGGTGAAGAAGGAAAAAGTCCAGCAAGCTGAGCCTGATAAGTAGTGATCAAAAGCTTACTTTACTATTTTGAGACCTGTCCCGTTTTCTGTTTTGCTGTAGGCATGAATTTTGTAACTGTTTTTATCTATAGAAAGCAGGATATAGGCAATAGTAGGGAAATAGGAACAGTTTCTGGACATGAAGTTTGGTTTGAACAGTTTGGATACTTTAATTTTTTGTATTGTGGTGAAAACTTTGCGTGGTCAAGATACCCGGTTTCCCTCCGGGGCGGGGTGAGACCACCATGACTTCTGTAAATACTGTTTTATGTTAATAGAAAATGACCTACTCAGCTTACAAAAAAAAAAGACAAATATAAATAAAAGACTAAGAATCAATAGTTAAAATAATTTTAATATTTCTTTTTTTTCCTTTTTATTTAAACCACAACGCATAAAGAATTTATGAATTAGTTTCCAAAAACTCTTTATGACTTAGTTTCCAAGAACTCTTACTTCACCAAAGGAAGCTACTTATCCTAATCAAAACTTTTAGATTAGTGTGCTCTCTTCCCTCCTCTTAGCAACAACTATTCTACTACATGACTAATGTACATTTTCTTGACTCTCCACCAAGAGGAATTTTTCCAAGAGGAATTTTTCCTCGTTCACGTTTTCTAGAATATCACCTACCTTTCTCGTTCACGTTTTCCAGAACATCACCTACCTTCCCTCATTCTGAAATTTGATGTAAACTAACATCTTGTTCATTAAAGTTTTTGGATTTCAAATGTTGCAAACTTAACTTTGGCTTGAACCCCTTCTTTCCTAAAAGATGAAGTTGATTTTGTGGACAACTATCATGGAGTGGCAATTTTGTTAATATTTCTTACATGGAAAATTTGTATTCTTATAATTCATAATTTTGTTGCCAATCGTATTAAGGATAATTTGTCGAAACATATTTCTCCTAAACAATTTGGTTTTTCAAAAAATATATAAATTCGCAATGTTATGGTAATTGCTCAAGAATGTATACACTCTATTAAGGTTAAGAATAAGGATGCTTTTATGTTGAAATTTGATTTACATGATTCTGTAGATTTGGGTTTCCTCAGGTTGGTATTACATAAAATTGGTCTACCCATGGAGGTGGTTGATTGGATCATGGTGTATGTCACCATTGTTAATTTCGCTATAATGATTAATGGGGTGTCTTCTAAATTCTTTAGGGCCTTTAGGGTGCTGAGGCAGGGGTGTTCTTTATCCCCTCTGTTATTTTTTCTTGTTATAGATGACTAGTATAAGCAGGTTGATTACTATGTCACATCATCAGGGCCATTTTTTGGGGCTCTAGATTACAAAATGCACCTCCATATCTCACTTAATATTTATGGATGATGTCCTAATTCTTGGGAAGGTGTCAATTATTGAATGGAATTATATGTTAAACACACACAAAAATAATACACAACATATTGAGATAAGTGTGAGATACTTTTCTATTCACAAAGATATACATTTATACAATCCTTATGATCATTGGTTTCATATTGTAGGCTTTAACCCTGTACAGAAATTAACTATAAATGAATTCTTGAAACAGAAAAAATATATAATGGCAAGAACATAAAATAAATATACACAAATATTTTCCCCTTAATCTCAAAACTGGGTTTACTAGATTGATTTTTTATTATATTCCTTTCAATGTTACAATACATCTATATACATGTTGAAGCATTCATAAACCATAATCCACTAACCCTGGATTAGAACATAAGTGTAGTTCCCTTGACCAGATCTACAAAATACCATGGGTAAAAAACCATAATGCTCAAAACCATGCGCAAAAACCATGTGAAAAACCACCCAGAAATAATTTTCTGGGGCGTTGCCCTGAACCCCAAAAAAATTATTTTGGGGCCAGTCTTGGAAACAATATAAGACATGCCCAACACATATTCCAATGTCTCTTGGAATCCCTTTGATTGTTCAACTTCCACACTATAACCCTTAGCAGATTAGGTGTCTAACATTCCCCCCCTTAATCTGAAGGGGTATATATGAGTCCAAGAAGAGATATATAATCCAAAAATACAATAATGGATAAGAGCAATAGGTTGAATGAGCTCTCTAAAATGAAGGTATAAGGTTAGATAACTTTAGGTCTCAACCGACAGTGGTTTAAGGATGTCCACCAACATTGGGACACTTAGTGCAATTCCTAGAACTCTTCCAAATCTGGCTAGAAGCTGAACTCTTTTGCTAAACGAAGTGCTCTCAATTTTTGTGAAAAGGGATATCTTTAGGTCTCAATATGGAACGCTTAGTGTGATTTCCAAAACTCTTCCAAATTTGGCAAGAAGTTGAAGTCTTATGCTAGAGGAAGTGCTCCTTAATGCTTTGAAGAAGGAGGCCATTAACCTGTGGAAAAATGGGGAACCTCAACCTAAAATTGGAGGTGTCAACTTGTGGTGGTTTAAGGAAGGCCACCAACCAAAGGAATCCTTAGGGGCTTCTCTGTATTTGGCTACAACTCTGAATCTGTGTATGGTTTTCTTTAGTTGTAGGCTTAGGCAACAAGTTCAAGTTGTGGCTTAGGCTCGCTTGATGTATTTGTGAAGCTTGTACATGACCATCAATTCCTGCCTTAGCAAATACAAAGTGAGAAGATGAAGAGATCTCAACTGTAAGACTTTTCAATACTCGAGAAAAAACTCTATGATATGAGCGAAATATCTTCTTGGTTGTTGAAGCCCATTGCCAAGAAGCGATCCATCCAAGGTGAATCTTCTTTCTTGTAGTAGGATTATTTTTGAAGCATTTGTTTGAATATTGAATGTGCTGACCACAATGCTTGCATGGGTGAAGATCAAACCTATGATCTTTCGCATGGCCAACTTGATCATAATGTTGGCATTTCACAATCTGTTGTGAATGTGGAGGAGTAGAAACAAGTGAAGAATCATCCTGAAGGAATCCAACATCTAAATTTTGATGGGCTTAGAGTAGTTTGGAGTATGAAAGGAAACCTCCTTATCATATCAAAGACTTGTTTTTTTCTTGTTGTTGACAAGCTCTTCCTAAGGTTTGATGATGGGCTTGAAAAGTGCAGACTAAGCTTTTGTATCTGCATGAAAATCTGATTTTGATTTGGGTATTGAATCAACCTCAACTTCATATTCTTGTTGTTGATGGGAGTCTGTCTCAATCTTGAACAAAGGATTGTTCTGAACATAAAACAATTCAGAATGACAACTCTTATGTTGAAGCTCACCTCACTGTAGTTGTGACTCAAGTTGGAAAAAACTCAATATTCTCTTGTGCGTATTGAAAACAGGTTCTAATATCAAATAGTTTATCCTTATTGATTTTAATTGTGCTTTCTGTAGTATAAATGATTACAGTTCTCAATAACCCTAATAAATTATCAACTCGAGCCATTTAAAACGAAACAATCTGGTGACAATGGCAATGGTTTCACATTGTAATAAAATGACCACCAATTGCAAGACTCACGACACATGTAATTTTAACACTTTATATATAAACGAATACAATGTGTATACAAACAGTCCATGCCATCATTACTTAGTGCTTGAAGAAAACACATACCATGGTTTGAACATACTACAACTTCACAATGCAGAGAATCACATGGACTCAATGCATAGAGACTCTCCCAACCAACATTCTAACGGAGACTGCTTTAACAAATTTCTCAAGTCGGCTTCAAAATAGAGAATTAATGCACAAAGACTCGAATTCAACTACAGGTATGAAAATTCACCAACTCACAGAGCTCTAGAGAGAGTATACACAGTCGGTTATCATCACTTGAGTCCAATGAGTGGAAAGAGGTCATGAGTTTGATTACTGAAAAGTTGATTTTTCTTGCACCACTCCTTTAATACATTATGTTAGAATTATTGGCTTAAGTGAAAAATAATAATGATATCCACAAATAAGTTGGAGATTGAAGTGAATAAGCTCATAAGAAAGCACTAGGATTAGGAAGGAAGCATATTCAATGCATCATAAACTATAATATAGCCCAACAACCTTGAAAATTCACCATTTCATCCCTCTACAATCTCGAGTCATGAAACATGTATACACACTGGCTAATTCTCTACTATTGTTTTTCTCTTTCACAGATTAAAAAAAAAAAACAAAAACAAAAAAACAAACAAACAGACAAACAAACAAACAAACAAACAAACAAAAACAAAAAACAAAAACAAAAAAACAAAAAAACGAAAACAAAAACAAAAAAAAAAACAAAAAACAAAAACAAAAAACAAAAACAAAAAACAAAAACAAAAAAAAAACAAAACAAAAACAAAAAAACAAAAAACAAAACAAACAAACAAACTTCGAGCAAGTAGTGAAGAGACTGCCACACGATACACAACAAAACTAGAACAATTGAGTGTTTTCTTTTTCATAAATCTAGCAATGATGCACTAGAAACATATTCCCGACCACACACGCTCATAGTAGATGACTCAAGTGCTCTCATATATATTACACAACAACTATAAAAAACAACAAATGAGCACTGGCAAGAAATGTTTTAATAGATGGAAGCCCTTATATTCATCACATGATGATTTCATATGGCATGTACAAGAAAATGGTGTGAACTATTAAATTGAGCCTGAAATTTCTTTTTACAACAAAATCAGAGTCAACTGATGCTTATATGAGTCAAGTGTTGATTTTGAGAAAGGGTTATGGGATTCAGAGAGAAAAATACTTAGACTGATACAAAGGACACCCACAAAAAATAACACAAAATGAGAAAAAGTCGTCAAGGGGATTTGATGCAAAAAAAATTTGCTTGATCGAAAATTCTGGGACAAGATTTTCAATGGGGATGTTGTTTCTTGTTCCTAGACAACGTGTTAGAAGCAAAGTAGAAAGTGTAGTGTAAAGATATTACTCAAGAAAAAAAGGAATGAACATCGAATAGAGTAAACCAACATGGAGAGTAATGCATGGCATGATAGAGTATCTCTTGACAAGGAATATTTAAGCATTGAGTAGACAAAATTGGGGTAAATATATGAAACTCTTAAGCCAAAATAGAAAATTTGATAGGCTGAATGAAGAGCAAGGTTGTGAGAGTAACACCTAGTGTGGTCATACCATTACACAGATCGACATAACACACCTGAATTATAAGAGAAGAGCTAGCTTAGACCAGTAGATATTTAGAATTACAAAGTGCTCAACCCAGACATACAAAACTTGCCATAAAAACTAGTCACCCAAATTAATTATGGAAGGAATGTGTCTTCTCTGATACCATGTTAAACACACACACAAATAATGGACAACAAATTAATATAAGCATGAGATACTTTTATATTCACAAAGATATACATTTATACAATCCTTATGATCATTGGTTTCATATTCCAAAGTCTCTTAGACTCCCTTTGATTGTTCAACTTCCACACGATAACTCTCAGCAGATTAGGTGTCCAACATTATATGCATAAGATTATTCACTCATTTTGCCTTGCATCTGGTCAATATATGAACAATTCAAAATCATTGTTGATTAATGCAACAATGGAGTTGAATATTGTATCTAAGATTGTTGTTTCATTTGTGGTCGAGGTAGTTCCAATAGATGATGGCTTCAAATACATTGGCTTCCATTTGAAACCTAACAATTATGGCATCCAAGATTGGTATTGGCTAATCGACAAATTTGAATGCAAATTGACAAATTGGTCACATAAGTGGCTGATGATTGGGGAAAATTGATTTTGGTTCAATCGGTTTTACAGAGTATCCCAGTATACTGGATGCATCTGTATATATTACCTCACTCCATCATCATTTGGATTAACTCCATTATTTAAAAATTCATTTGGATTGGCTCAAACAATGTTAAAAAGGTTCATCTTATTAGGATGGATTACATCTCAATGTGGAAAGAGGAGGGGGGCTGGGGTATAATGAATATAGAGAAATTTGGCTTGGAATTGGGGTAATAAGTTTGTGGCAAGTATTATTTGATATTGGTATATGGAAGAATATCGTAAGGGAGAAATACCTAAGGAATCAGACCATGACTGAGTGGATAAAAGATAGGGCTTGGGCTCCATGTCCGATTTATTACATTTGGAATCTTTGATTAAAATCAAGCATTAGTTGGGGGTTGGGTGCAGCGGACTTGGGGACACGCAGCTAGGGTTTCAGTGGGGCTATGAGTTTGCTCCCAATGGAGCGTAGCAGAGGAGGGAGCTTCGCTCCCTCCTACAAGGAAGTTGTTGCCAGCAAAGGCAAGTCACCACTGGGTAATGTCAGAGGAGCTGATGAAGAGGAAAAAAGAAATAAAGAAAAGGAGTCAGATGTGGCCAGGTCCAAGGAAAATGATAGCACTAAGGACAAGGAGGAAGAAGACAAAATCCAGGGAACAAGGGACAAAAAGCAAAAGGGACCGTGTAGACCCAAAACGGAGATTACTCCTAGAGTAGTGTTAAATGATCCTGCTCTGCAGGCACACAGGGAACACATGGGGACTTATGCCATAATCTGCAAATTCATGGGATTATGGCCCATTGAAAAGGCATTACAAACATGGATCAAAACCACTGGAAACCCAAAGGTAGCATTGATCTCCATCTTGGGTCAAAGGGATTTTTTATTGTGGTATTCACTAACATTGAAGATAAAGATAGAATATTCGAAGGAGGACCCTACTTTTATGTAGAAGCGGGCCTCTATATGTGGCCATGGATGGTGAACTTCATTCTAGAGAGGGAAACTTTCACCTCGGTTCCTGTATGGGTAAGGTTCTATTCCCTACCTCTTGATTATTGGCAAAATGAATCGCTTGCTGCCATAGGCAATAAACTAGGTCGTTTTGTTAAAGCTTCGGAAGCCACAAGATGGGGTAAATACACTTCCTATGCTAGAATTTGTGTAGAAATGGATCTATCAGGTGCTCTTCTGGATGAAATTATCCTGGAAGTTTTTGATGAGGAATGGGTGCAAACTGTGGATTATGAGCATATCCCATTTAGATGTCGGAAATGCCACGAACATGGTCACTTGATTAGAGACTGCCCTCTTAGTAAAAGAGACAACAAGGGCAAACCTAATACAGTGAAGGATACATAAAACTTTTAGAAAGTGGCAATTTAGGGAAAAGGAGGCAGAAAGGGATCAAAGCAACAGCGAAATGAGGGGCAAAAGACCAATTAGAACAAGTTTCAAGCACAAGAAGAAAATGAAGAAATGGAAAATGAAGATCAATCAATGGAGGAAGGCCCTATTGAAAAGGAGAAGGAAGAAAAATAAAACCCAACACAAGAGATTTGTAATAAGAAAGAGACTATGATGAGTGAAACTAAACTAGAAATGGATCTGGAAATGACCCAAAGTGAAACAGATTTCGAGGACCATGAACTTCAGGAAATTCTAGAAAAGGAACACCTAGATCTGGAAGGGTTTTTGATGCAGGGAACCACGGGAGGGATAGATTCATTACCTCAAGAGGATTGCAACATAATACAACAGTTGTTTTTATGGAAGATACAAGAAAGTGAGTTAGGCATAGGAAAAACCTCTGACAAGCAGGAAAACATAGGAGTTGAAACAATGAAATCTACCCCAGGATTAGCTACTAGAAATGCAAGCAAGAAGAGAGGCTGGAAAAAGCAAAAGGAGATTTTGATGGAGCGTGGAAAGCTAATGATAGACTCGGGTAAGATGAAAGACCTAACCAGTTACTCCTTTACAAGTCTTTAAATATGAAGTTCACATCTTGGAATATTAGAGGTCTAGGCAGTAAAAGAAAACAAATATTGCTTAGTTATAGAATGAAACAAGATATGCCTGATATGATCTTCATCCAGGAAACGAAATGTTCCATTCAGAAAATAAGACTTATACACAGTAAATGGCTAAATAGATTTGAGTTTCTAGAGGTTAAAGCTGAGAACACAGTGGGGGGTATTCTCACTCTTTGGAATCCCCAAAGGGTTAGCATAATGGATGCTGAGGCATCAAGAAATTACCTATCAGTGGTCATTCAACCAGTAGGGGTTTCGAAAACATTCCTAGTCACAAATGTCTACGGTCCTCAAAGAATAGAGGATAAACTCAAATTGCTAGAAGCCCTTATTGACCTCAGGAACAGACAGGCTGTAATTCCTTTGATCATGGGAGGGGACTTCAACATGATCAAATCTTTCTCAGCAAAAAAAAAGGAGGTACCATAGCGCTTAACAAAGACTCCTTGGTGTTCCAATAATTTATAGATAATATGAATTTGGTTGATTCAGAATCGGGCAATGGTCTTTTTACATGGAATAACAAAAGAGGAGGTGAGGCATTGGTGGCATCTAAGTTAGACAGGTTTATGATATCAGAGGAGTTTATGCTTATAAATAAAGAAATAACAGCTAGAGTTCTTCCATTTGGAGGTTCAGACCACTCGCTGATTCAATTGGAAATCAAGGGTATAGATTCTCCCAAGAATAGACCCTTCAGATTTGAAAATATCTAGCTCTCCCACTCGGATTTCACCAGTAACATAGAAAAATGGTGGTCTGAAGACTTGAAAATCCAAGGATCTAAAATGTACCTCCTTCATAAAAGACTAAAGCACATTAAGTTCAGACTTAAAGAATGGAACCTGAAGGATTTCGGTAACATTTTTGAGGCAAAAAAAATCAGTGGAAATCAAGATTCAAGAACTCAACCAGGCTCTAATAAAAGATGGATTTGACAAAGTCAGAAGTGATTAGGCTGATAAATACCATCTAGATTGGGAAAAGTTATGCAAACAAGAGGAAATGTTTTGGAGACAAAAATCCAAAGTTCAATTGATCAAGGAAGGAGAGCGGAATACAAGATTTTTCCACAGATCCACTATGGTTAATAGAGCTCACAATAGAATCTCAACGATTAAGGATGAAGAAGGGGAGATTCAGAACACTCATAAAGATATTTAAGTTGTGATTGTTCAACATTTCCAGAACATCACTAGGGAAAACATTCCAGACAGGGAGCATTCCATCAGGGGAATTATAAGGCATATCCCTAAACTGGTGTCTAGAGAGGACAATTTTAACCTCAATAGACCAGTTACTGAAGAGGAGGTAAGTGAGGTTCTCAAAGACATGCAGAATGGCAAAGCACTAGGCCTGGATGGTTTCAATGTGGATTTTTTTAAAGCTTGTTGGCATATTGTCAAAGAGGACATTTTGAATGTGGTAGAGGATTCCAAGAGCAGAAAAACTATCCTGAAGGCCCTCAACACCTCCTTCATCTCCCTGATTCCCAAACAGGACTCAACTCAAACTGCAGACAAGTACATACCTATTACCTTATGTAATGTGGTTTACAAGATAATATCCAAAGTAGTGGCGAATAAACTTAAACCTCTCCTTCCTTCGCTAGTGTCAAAGGAGCAATCAGGTTTTATGGAGGGTAAACTAATTTTAAACAACATTATTCAAGCACATGATGTGGTTCACACGCTAACTAGCAAAAGGCAAGCGGGGATGATCATGAAATTGGATATTGCCAAAGCATATGACAAGGTGAATTGGATTTACATCAAGAAGGCTCTCACTGCCTTTGAGCTCGACCACAACTGGGTCAGATGGGTCATGGCACTGGTGACTTCTTCTAGCTTTTCTATTCTGGTAAACAACTTTCCCTCAGAGATCTTCACTCCTTATAGAGGCCTCAGGTAGGGAGACCCACTCTCTCCCTTTTTCTTCATTCTCATGATGGAAGGACTTGGGCAATCCATTAAGCAGGCCAAGGCCATTGGCACAATCAGGGGTCTTCAAGTTTTTGAGAATGGTTTGGCTCTGACTCACCAACAATTTGTCAATGATACCTTGCTGCAAGGAATCCCTACAGTCAAAGAGGCTTCGGCCTACAATCAAATCCTTAAGGATTTTGCCATGGCTACAGGTATGGAAGTCAATCTCTCTAAATCAAAAATCTTCTTCTTAAATACTAACATTGCTATCCAAAGAAATATCTCTAGAATTCTTGGCTTCCAAAGAGATTCCCTCCCCTCAAAATATTTAGGAGTTCCTCTTATAGCTAGAACCATGCAAAAGAGTATATGGGAATTGGTGCTTAATAAGTTGTAGGACAGAGTCAAAAGATGGACCTTTCGTGCCTTGAACCTAGCAGGCAGGTTAGTTCTGACAAAGGCAGTTCTGCAAGCTATCCCAGTTTTCATGTTATCAGCTCTCACAGGGCCCAAAGGTGTCTTAGAGCAATTCAGGAATATACAAAGAGATTTCCTTTGGGGCAAGGAAGAAACAAGGAAGAAATGGGCCCTGGTTTCTTGGGAAAAATATGTAAACCCAAGAGTCATGGGGATCTAGGCTTGGACAATCAGGAGATTGTTAGTAAAGTTCTAGGAGCCAAGCTTTGGTGGAGATGGGTTCAGGAGCCAAAAGCCCATCGGGTCGGGATCTGGAAAGAGAAATATGCCAGCTCTTGGCACACTAATGATCTCATAAGAATGTCTGGAATTATAAAAGGCTCCTACATATGGAATAAAGCCTGGGAAAACAGAAGCCTAGTTCAAAAGAATAGTTTCTAGAAAATTAGAGTAGGAGATCTAGCTCTCTTTTGGGAGGAAAAATGGAAACAAGAACCAACGTTGTTAACAGAAATTTTTTTAAGCCTTAAGCAAGAAATTGATGCTCAAGGGTTAATCAAAGTAAAGGATTTTTGGGATCTTAATCATATCTCCGGAAAGTGGAGAAGCTAGAGAAACATTGACTGCAGAGAGGACAACCCCTTAAAAATTAAAGTAGAGGCACTTGGGGGTTTGCTAAAGAAAATAATGATCTTAGTAACAGAGGGTTAGGATCAATTGAGATGGGGTAATAACAAGAAAGGCACCTTTAATCTTAAGGAAGCAAAAGGTTTTCTCCTCAGGCTTGGTTCCAGTGTTCCAAACAAGACCTGGCAGCATCTCTGGACCCACCAAGGCTAGATGAAGATCAAGGTTTTTATGTGGTTGGTTCATCATAAGAAAATCTTGACTTGGGACAACATTAGGAGAAGAGGAGTTATAGGGCCTTCCAGATGCCAGCTCTGTGATGAGTAGGAGGAGACAATGGAACATATTCTCAATAGCTGCTCTTACACCAACTGGCTGTGGGATTCGTTCTCTTCAATTTTCCATTAGTCGGATAGGGACAGAGGAAGTATCACAAATACCCTAAACCAATGGAGAAGGAACTATACGGAGAATGAGTTCCTTAATTTGGCCTGGGCCTTCACTCCTTGCTTCATTATCTGGAACACTTGGAAAGAAAGAAATAAAAGAATTTTCAAGAATGGAAATTCTTCACGACATCGTCTTTTTGATCTTATCTTGAAACAGCTCAGAGAGACAGTCAGCTCCACTATTCGCGATATCCCCAAGAAGCCCCCCTTGGAGACTGAGCAGAGAACTCTCAGGCAACTGGGAATGCAAGGGATAATTCCTCAAGGTATAAACAGGAAGGATATAACTATGGTTATAGAGAAGGACTTCTAGCAACCTCCACCGAAAGGCTTTTTGAAATATAACATCAATGGTGCCTCTAAGGGCAACCTGGGAACTGTTGGTTATGGAGGAGTTTTAAGGGATGAGGAAGGCAATGTTATCTTTATCTTCCACTGTCTTTAGGAAGAGCTACCAATAACATGGCGGAAGTGATGGCTCTAGAGCAGTGTCTAGAGTTTCTGATTCAGAACCATTGCTCAAATGTCATTGTAGAAGCGGACTCTGAGATAACCATTAACTTTGTGAAAAGAATCAGCGGTAGTTCTCGGCTGGAGAGAGTCTCAAATCACTGGAAACTTATTCAGGTTTATCAAAGAATCCAAGTTCATCTCCAGGGTCTTCGAACCGTAAGTTTCAACCATGTTTGTCGTAATGCCAATAAGTTAGCGGACTTACTGGCCAATCAAGGTGTGTGCAATGCAGACTATGGAATGGCTAAAAAGTGACAAGAGATTCCTCAAAGTCATCTAAAGGCTATCTGCGAAGATCAAGCTGCTGAGGACAGGGAATTTTTTCGATTTCGGGCTAGGTTGAATAGAACGAATTGATGTAGCCGGTTTGTGCACCCTCAGCCTTGCAGGATGAACCAGGAAGGTTGGATAGTCAATTTCGGTCTCACTTTACCCCGAAGCACTTGGACCGGGATCCCTAGGTTTTTGGTTGGCACTTTGCGGAGTTAGTTCCCAAACATACTCTAGATCAGGTTCTGGTTTCGCTATAAGAGTAGGCAAAACTGGCGGTTAATTTTGTACAGCAATTGGCTTTCTCCCTCTTTCCACTTTCGGGCTCTAAATCCTGGCCCTAGTTGGTTTTCTGGCGATCGCATGTCTATAAAGTGGTTAGTGGTTTTGTAGTTTTGGGAACGATCCCATAGGTATTACAACACGTGGCAGGATGGTAGTATCGGAAACTGCCCTTCATCGCTTGTTAAGGTTTAGTCGTGTAAGACAGTGTGATATGGCTCCTGGCCGTTGGATCCGGCAGCTTGGATTGACGGTTGGGATCGTTCGCGCTGTTTAGTGGGGCCAAGTGGGTCATTTCTCCGTATCCTGATGGCGTGTCTTGTCCTTTTCCGTCCTTGGGGTGATTTGGGTGATTGGGGGTGACTTCCATCATTGGTCAGCTACGGGGGTGTTGTTGGTCCGATTCTTGTTGCCCTCTAGTGTTTTTACCCATGGGTTTGGGGTTTTCTGGTGTTAAATGGAGGGTCTTAGTCATTGGCAGGATTACCTTTTCTCTTGAGTTTGTATAAATGGACAGGTTTCTGTATACTATGTAACTTTTCTTTTGAATTAATGAAATAGAAGGTTCGGCTCTTGCTTCAACAAAAAAAGAAAATCGAGCATTAGTTGATTGGGAACTTGAGGTGGGAGATTGGTTTGGGATCTATGGTGAAGATTGGGTTGGATCTTATTAAAGAATTCACCAGTAATCATATGTTTCCTATTTCATTTATTAGATATTTACATAATTTGGGCATATATCATGTTAATGAAATACAAGTTTCAAGTGATCCCACTTTTCTTTATCCTATCTAGATTAACTCAAAGGAGGACTCAGGTATATATGGGGTTCTAGCCGAGGTCTAGGAAAAATACATTCACAAATTATTAATGGATGGTATCACATTGGTAGAGAAAGAGGATACATTCAATTGGGAGGGGAAGATATATCTGGGGAAAATCATTGTTAGAGATGATTATAGGTATATTATAATGGTGTAAAAATATATGGGGGATAATGGGTGGTTTAAAAAAAATGGTATTGGAACCTTCCCCTAAAACTTAAATGTTTTGGGTGGCTTACCTAGCTGAACAAAATATTAACCTGGGGTGACAAGGGCTTCATTAGACCTGGTAAATGCATATTGTGTTTGCAGGAACTTGAGGATGTGGCTTATATATCCTCATATGTCCATTTTTAGTCTCTATAGGGATAGTTATATTAAACAACTTAAAAATATTTGTTGTTTGGAATACAACATATGTGGAATAATGTATTTTGGATTTGATGAATGAATATAAGGTGTATCATACTCTACCTTTTTACATTATGTAGGGTATCTGGTGATGTAGGAATGAATTCATTTTTGAGAACAAACCTCTGGATATCTTTGGGACATGCTTAAATATTTGTGCTTATTTTAATGAAATTGGGATTGTGGATGAAACATGATCTTTGAGAAACATCCAACATGTGGATATATGGGGTAGGTACCTTGTGGGGTTTTTTGATGGGGATGAAAATAATAATACATGTGGGTGAAGGGCATACATTGTCATTAGGTCAAGTCAATTTTTCCATTTCTATTGGAACTGTGGGGTTGGAACCAACTCGTGGGCAGAGATCATAGCACTATGGAGTGTCTTATATTGTGCTAAATGGCTACCCATTGAGAATATGGATATATTTTGGGATTCTAAAATGGTTATAGATTGGGCCTTGAATTTTTTTAAATTTGGATCTCCTTTTCTTTCAAATTGGATGCAGAGGATTAGGATGACGATTGAACATTTTATGGAGGTGAACTTTGGGTATATTTATAGGGGAAAAAATGGAGTACTAGAAACTCTATCAAAGGTTGAGCAGTGATACCATTGTGGGGAGATCAATTATAGTGCAAACTTCAATGATCGATATCATGGAGCTAAAAAAATTCACTTCACGTGTGGTTTTCATTTGTTGGATATAGATCTTTTTGTATTCACACTATTAGTAATGTGTAAACCATAATGTGTCGATGTGAACATATTAATATAAATCTTGTTAGAATAGTCCCTAATAATAGATGTAGTACTAGGAGAAAGTAAATGTATTTCACTAGAGTATGTTGTATTTGAAGCGATATTTTGAAATATGTAAACAATCATTATATAAATATATATGTGTGTGTGTGTGTGTGTGTGTAGATGTAGATGTAGATATAGATATGCATATGCATATGCATATGCATATGCATATGCATATGCATATGCATATGCATATGCATATGCATATGCATATGCATATGCATATACATATACATATACATATACATATACATATACATTATACATATACATATACATATACATATACATATATATATATATATATATATATATATATATATATATATATATATATATATATCTAGATATATCTTTGGTGGTTCACAGACACCCGTGGTCATTTGGTGGCTGCTACATCCACGGAAATATCTGAGCTTGATCAAGGGTATCAAGCCCCACAGCCAATATCTAGGCCTAACCCCAAGGGCTTCGGGGAGAATTGACCTTGTGACCTCCCGAACGATGAGGCATTTGTTTGACCAATTGAGCTAACCCTTGGGGCTACAATCATTTTATATATAATATAAAGTTTGTTGGTTTTTCTTACTGCAAAAAAATTAAAAAATAAATAAATAAATGTGTCCACTTAAATTTTCCCCACTTTAAAATGATTTTATCCAATAGGTGAAAAGCTGCATTCTTATAATTTAAAATTCGATTTCACTTTAAAATTACTTTATTTAATAAGTGTTTTCCCATTTTAAATTCATTTTATCTTATAGGTCTTTTATGAGGTTTATATTAATAAATACAACCATATATAACTAGATCCATCTTAACTGTCCTAGTATTTATTTTAATAAATATGTTTAATTTCCAAATTACAAGTACTCCAATGCAACCATGAATAGGTGGAGGTTCCCTAATCAACGAAATAGGTAGGAGGGGACAACACTGTCCACCTGGCACGTCATTATTGTTATAAATTTGAATACCTTTGTTCTCATTCCTTTCCATACCAAACCAAACATTCAAGTCACTTGCAGAAAAAAGGTGGCCATGTTAGTTTGTTACGGAGTATGCAAATCTGTATAAGTTACAAGGTCCAATTGCATCATGGAGGATACAAGGCTTTTTTATTGGACAATCTTAGTTATCAGTGTTGAAATTGGGAGTCTAGAGACCATGCGGGAGGTTGAAAATCTAGGACATGACCAATAAGACAATTCATTGTTACTCAATGTTATATTCAAATAGATGTTTCCATTTAACCTTTGGTTATTTCCTACTCATTTAGTTTGCACTAGTTTCCAATTTTTCTATAGTTTGTGTTTCTTCCCTCTATAGTGGGTCTCCCTTCAGTTGTTTGTTGTAGCACATGGCCTTGCTTGCCTTGGATTGTGTATTATCAAAACCCATGTACCATCTTTTTCCTGAGACTACTAGAGGTTCCCTTTCACCATCATCACATGAGTAGACACTAGTCCAAATCCTCCTCCCTTTGTCACCAATTTTTGTGTGCTCCCTCTCATATTGGGAGGGCATCCTTCCTCTACTCTGACTCATATTATCCACAAATTAGTATTTCGAAAATACTCTCTATTTTGTTCTTCTCTCCCTAGAAAGATATCAATGGACAAATATGAGCCCTCCACTAGGTCTAGTCTTTAAGGTGTGTACATAGGGGCACTACCTCTTCACTCTTACTAGTTGTCACTCTTAGAATTTCAAGTTTTCATCTGTGTGAGTCTCCATGACAACCTCGTAGATCTAAGAAGATGATGAGGCTATAGTTGAAAGGAGGTGCATGACCAATATGCAGGAAATAGATATCTATATGTAGATCAAAATGGTAATGGGACAATGTGATCAAAGGAGGAATAGGAAATTCTTCTTTATCTGCACAAATCCTGAAAGCAAATGAGAAAATTGGATAGGAAGGTAACCATGATGGCACAAGATTTTGTTAATTTAGAGTTCACAGACTCCAAGGATGATACCATCCCACCTATCACCTTCAAGGTGGATTCATCCTCCAAATGATCTACCATGTCTTGTAATATTGTCAACCAGTTTGGTTAATTTTCTTATTTTTTAGTTGAAAATTATAGGGATAGCATGAGTAAGGCTAGTTATGCTAGTATTATCTTACATTTTTATACGAACTTCTATTATAGTTTTAAATATTTTAGTTGGAAAATTTATATTTTGAGGTGTGACTGATTTGGTTTCCCCAATGGTAAACCAATCACATAAGCATCAATATGTTATACCTATTTTATTATAATTTAAAGTTATACATGCCTAATTTACATACAAAAAAATTATTTGTCCATTTTTTTCACAGGTAAAACACTATATGTTCCATATGAGGAATATACATAGATTGTCAATGTTGTCAACATCTGTCATGTCACTTGCGGGTGTTGAACCTATTGATTTTTTCTAGTATTTCAGAATCAAGTTTATGTCTAATCATGGTCACAAACATAATAAAATAAATAAATCCAAGCACTTTGCACACCAGAAATGTAACAGAGGTGAACCAATAAAGTACACAATAATTTATGTAGACCCAAAACTTGATTTTATTATAACTTTAAAAAATAAAACATAGGGCTCCCATCCTAGGGATCATGGCCCTTTCAAAGCCCTAATACAAGGAAAACTAGGGCTTGAATTCAAAAATGTTTGACTATCAATCTACCCAAGAACAATGACAAAATTAACAAACTTACTTGTTAATGATACACTTTATGCAACAACTCTTTCATCTCTCTTTGACAGTAAACACTTGGTAGATCCTTTACCACATATATTCATAGAGTTATATAACCCTCAACACATGTGCACATCATCTACTCACAATGGTTTTCCTACTCCAAAACTATTACACAATCAGCTCAATCCAATCATCCTTCTCACAATGAACTTGCCTTCCAAATCATTGTACAATTGGCATCCAATAACGGTCTACAACTAACAATGAAACTAACCTTGATATGACTGTACTTCCATCCCTCCAATACAATTATCCAATCCAACATTCATGGAAAACCATCAACAGTTACACTCAGTAGCTAATATCCTTAACAATACAATCCCTCCACACATCCACAACACTTATCTCTCTACCTGAATTAGTCTACAATATTCTACCCAAAAATGAAGGAAAATCGTCCTCTTCTAGGGCAAACCCATACCACAGAAGCCTTGCGAATTTCCTAAGAAATCTCAGTCCTTCTCAGTATTCCAAACCAAGGCTTGTTAAGCCTTCTTTAGGGTCTCGACCCTCTTCCTTATCTGTTGAATAGAACTAGATCTCAGTTGGAATTTCAGGGCTCCTTTCCTCCTTGTTCAAGATTGGATAAAACCCTAACTAGGGAACATAGTTACCACAAAAAACTCATCTTGGTCTCCTTAACAAACTTAGCTTCTTTCAAACATAATACAATCGTTAACCTTTCTCTTTTTCAACTGTGGCTCCTCTTGAGGCAATTTGTCTTCTTCTAGGCTTGATATTGCTCTTGAGATGACTTGTTATGTTGTGCGTTGAGACCTCTCATGGTCTCTTATATTTATACATTTCTATCATTTCCTTATGTTCCCTAATTTTCTTATCAATGGTGCCCTCACACAATAAATATAATAAACAATTAATTATTTTGGGTCTTTCAGCCCACCAACTTGTGCACAAATCCCACCACTTGGTACATTTCCCACAAAACCACATTTTTGTGGGTCAAATACTCACAACCTAATACTTCAAGGGTTGTGGGAGTACCTCCTAAGCTACATTTCTCAACATAACTTGAGTGTGGAGGATTCCATTCCTTCCTCCCAACCATCTGGGATAACCCAAATTGATGTACTTGTCCAATTTATTTTTGACATCCTCAGAATTATAAACTTCCAAAATTTACATTTTAATTATGGAAACTATATTAAGATTAAATTTTGGAAATCATGGCATTAAAAACAATCCTACTCTTTCTAATATACGTTCTCCAATTGTGTTTTTAATAGATAACATAATTATATAAAATAAAAATAAAAATAAAAAACAACAACAATGATTTTTTTTTTAAACTAAAAACAAAATCATACGCATCTATCTAATTTAAATGTATCAAACGTGTACCAAAATATGGTAAATGATATTATAAATAAAAAAAAAAAAATTATAAAACTTAGTATAAGGGAGCTCTACACACTACCCATTAGGGTTTTTGACCCTTGCAATCTACATTGTGATTACCTACAACCCACGTCACAACATACCTAATAGGATGTAGATTTTTTTTTTTTCATTGGATCTGAGCCACTATATGAGCACCCATGGAGGTAGGGGCATGAGCCCCTACTACAAGAATGCAATGACTAGAGAAAACCAACCAAGAGTAACTACCAAGGAGGATTTTCAAGGCATAAAAATGAAAGGGAGGCAACAAACAATATACCTCAAGGAGCTCAATGGTAATATCAATTTAAGATAAGGTGCATGTCGAAAGTATCCAAGGATCATAATTATGAGGTAAGGTCCAATAAACTTAATGTTTATATTTAGTACATGAAAGATCATGCACTTACATGCAAATTCATATGGATATTGCCTATTGAAAGGGACTTTGTAAGGTGGATCCAAAGCAAATGGTGACTAAAAGGCCGAGTTGACCTAGAATTAGGAGCCAAAGGCTTCTTTACAGTCATTTTCATAGGCCTAGAAGGCAAGGTCAAGTTCTTCGAAAATGGACCTTATTTTTATAATAATTTTGGGTTATTCATGCAGTTTTTGGAGGAATGTTATAGCCCCAAAAAACAATAATTCTTGGCAGCCCCAATGTGGGTGAGAATGTTCTCACTATCCAAAGAATTCTACGATTCAAAGATTCTTGAAAGCATCAGAAATACAATACGATTCTTTGTTAAACTCTTGGAGGTTACAAGAAGAGGGTGATACACCTCTTACACTAGAATCCATGTTTACATGAACATCTCACATCTGCTACTCAAATCCATCAAGATCACATATCAAGATGAAGTATGGAAGAAACCTATGAATTATGAACATGTTGTCATTGATGCCATGAATATGATCACCTATATAGAGACCACCCATTGCATAAAAAAGAGAAGAAGTCAGAACCTCATATGGTGGATCCACATTGTTTAAGGAGAACAATATACAGAATGTGAAATCAAAGGACCCCACCAGTAAAACAAGAGACAACCCATATCCAAACCATGAACAAATACTCAATTCTCATGAATCAGGATAAAGAACTTGAACTTCTAGAGGATATAATGAACCTAGACTCCAACATGGAGGAGATGGAGCAAAAAGCTAATATAAATGAGGAAGACACTGGAAACATCACAGGAAATACCTACCCTATATGAGGAGCTCATGCTACATGCCCCAAGGATGGAAGAAGAAGAGGAAACTAAGGTTTTAAACAAAGTTTAGAAAATCCATTTAAACCTAATAGGGGAGTGGATTAATAAAGGTCCAAATACCCTTTTGGAGCACCAAAAGCTTCAGTATCACTAGATCTATTTAAGGGTAAAAGACCAATTGCAGGAATCCATGGTAGAGATAGGGTCAACCAGTAAAGTCTTGGGAATACAATTGCATAACATAAAAATTGTAGAAATTCTCATTGTAGATCACCTGATAATGCAATATACTAAAGCAAAATACTTGATCTACTTCTACAAAAAAACTTGTGGAAGCTTAATCCATTTTGAACAAGATCAAATAGAACACATATAACAAAGAATGAGAAACCAATCACACATGAAACACAGAAGAATACCCCGAGGAAAGCCTCAACCTAAAACCCCAACCTTGTATTATCATACAAGTGGAAATATGTTCGGATTACACAAAGCTTTAGCTCACAAGCTATCCAGCTCTCAGTACAATCCCTCTGCTGCTCATATATAGTGAAAGGCTTCTCACAAACCTTCTCCTCTGCCCTCCAAGCCTCCTATTTCCTTACGCAGTTTTTCTTGGGGTCCAATGCTTCCACTTGTGTAAATTCCCACCTCACACTGCTCACTTGGCTCAATAGTAACTGAGCAATCCTGAAAGAGATAATTCTGTCTTCATGGATGAGTTTCCTATATAGGAAAAAATCCTCTAACTGATAGTACATTGTCCCTTCCTTTGATCTCAACTGGGTCTCTGACTAAACTAACATGCATGAGTTATTTATGAGAGAATATTCAGTTATCTGAAGTACACTAGTTACATGCATGCATGCATTAACTAACTGAACTCACAATCAGTTCCACAAACTTTTGGAACTAATCTAATTGGACTTGACTTAGTTAATTGAGCCAACTAATTACAACTCATCCTTATCTCTTTAACTAAGGGATAAATTCCTCAATTAATGGAGAAACTATTGCATGTCCCCACATAGACTTTATGTTTGATTTTCTACAACTAATTAACTCAAGATGAATTAATTAATTATTTTACAAACAAATGCTAAGATCAAATTCGAATTTTACTTCTCTATTTTAGTTCAGGGACTAACTAAAATAGGAATCTAACCCGAAATGCTATTTATAGTAATGTTATTTTTAGCACTTCCATTTTTCATTCCTTGTTGCTATGTCCAACACTGGTACCCGAAATTCTATTTAATATAGCAGTGTTGTTTTCAGAACTTCTATTTTTAGCATTTCTTGTTGCCATTTTCAACACTCCCTCTCAACAAGAAAGGAATTCAAGTCGAACCTGATCCTAAACCTTTGGAATGTTCTATATGCAACAATTCTCCCAAGTGTTGTTGCTCCAAAAACTCTAGAAACAAAAGAAAATCTCCCAACTGACCTCCTTGTTGGGCTAGAAACATCCTTTGATGTTGAAGCTTCCTATGCTGCTGACAAGTGCTCCCTCTGTGACCTCTGAGCTGCTGCAACACTCCATGCATCTCACACCATTGCACACCTCTCTGTGCTATCCTGTATTGGTGCAACACTCTTGTGCCTCTCGCATTGTTGCAGCTTGATAGCTCTACACTATAGCTCTCTCTCCCACCCCATCTGCATCTGCCTCTACCCACTCAGCTAGTCCTGCTACTCCTCGTCAGTGCTCCCGTAGCAAGGTCTAATCCAAGAGGTTGGGTACCTCAAATATCCTACCCCTATTTCAGCCTTCTTGGGACAATCACTTCATATCGCCCCACCTCACACCTGGAGGTATGGCTGCATGTGATCCCTCTACCCACTTGGCTCGAAATTTTCCCCTACTGGAGGTCTTTGCATGAGTAGATGTCTCTACTCAATCTCCTCTCAGCTTCATTAATTGTGGTTGCTCCAGAACCTTCTGAAGTTGCTTTACCAATTGTGGCTCCTCCACAATTGTTTGAGACTTCTTCTGGCGGTGCATGTTGAGAGGTAATGTACTCTCCCTCTCAACCAGCAAGTCTCCAATAGTTGCCTTGCTCCTCAAGACTTTACATGCATCTTAAACCTCAAGAGAATATAGGTTCTTGACTCATGAACCGATCTGCTTCACATGTCTCATGGTGATGTGTCGAAGGAAAACCTTTCCCTTACTGAAGACTACATCATAGCCTTTGTCTTCCAGCATTGCGATCGACACCAAATTTTTCCTCAGTCCTGGTACATACTTGACATCGATCAAGGTAATGCGTGCTCCATGCTCCCTCTAAAAAACAATTGTGCCTACACCTGAGACACTATACTTTTCATCATTACCCATCGCTATGAGTATCTGGAGATCTTTCTCCTCCAAGGTACTGAACAAACTTTGTCGTCAGTCATGTGGAAAGAAGCTCCACTGTCAAGAAACCAACCACATCCCATCATGGATGAAACCGCGCATGTGAAGAGGGTGAAATCCAACTCAAACTATGAGGCCAATGCCTCACCTTCAGATCCTTCCTTGGATCCCATCTTGGATTTCTTCAGTGGACAATTTGTAGCAAAATGGCCCACCTCATGACAATGAAAGCATTGCACTTTTAATTTTTCAAACTTATTCCTACCATGGGAAGAACTAGATTTGGGATGAGAATCCTTCTCCTTCCCTTTTTTTGTCTTACTCACTAAGGCACAATTTTCTTCATCCTCCTTAGATGAAGAACAATCTCTGGTGCTTCTTCTTATCTCCTCCCACATCAGATCCAACCAAAGTCGTTCCCAATCTGGCAGTTTTTCTCTTCCATTAACTGAGTCTTGGTAGCTATGCCAGCTCTTAGGAAGGCCGAGTAGTGCAAGAATCACCATGTCATCATCGGCAGTTGTGATCCCTACACTTCCAAGCTCCTCCCTGCAGGTGGTGAGCTTGTTCAGATATGTAGAGATCGTGTCGCCCTTTTCACACTTGATATTCTGAAGATTTTCTTTCAGCACCAGCTTCCTCTGATCGTTGGTATTCTGATATAGATCTTTCAATGTTTTCCACATCGAAAACGGTGTCTCCTTCCCATGGAGGCTTGAGACAATGTGGTCTCGAACTCCCTCCAAGAGGATTCTCCTTTCTCTAGCCACACATTTCTTCCATTCTGCCAATTTTGTAGCATCTGTTGGCTTGGGGACTTCTTGATGAATGAATTCCTTTAGACCGTTATCCTCTAATACTACTTCCATGCGATCCTTCCAGGCTATATAATTCGAGCTACCACCAAGGGCATACTTGAGTCTTAAACTGTTGAACGCCATTGGTGAAATTGAGATGTGATAAGCACTCGATTTCTATATTCAGGAACTTCAAACTTCGAACTTATCCCTTCTTTTATACTGTTCTTCACTTTGATCACTTTTTCTCTGATACCATGTAGAAATTCTCACTATAGATTACCTGATAATGCAATATACTAAAGAAAAATACTTGATCTACTTCTACAAGAAAACTTGCAGAAGTTTAATCTATTTTGAGCAAGATCAAATAGAACACATATAATAGAGAATGATAAATCAATCACACATGAAACACAGAAGAATACCCCGAGGAAAGCCTCAACCTAAAACCCTAATCTTTGTGTTATCATACAAGTGGAAATATGTCCAGATTACATAAAGCTTTAGCTCACAAGCTATCCAGCTCTCAGTATAATCCCTTTGCTACTCATATATAGTCAAAGGCTTCTCACAAACCTTCTTCTCTACCCTCCAAGCCTCCTATTTCCTTGCGTAGTTTTTCTTGGGGTCTAGTGCTTCCACTTGTGTGAATTCTTGCCTCACACTGCTCACTTGCCTCAGTAGCAACTGCGCAATCCTGAAGGAGATAATTCCTTCTGCATGGATGAGTTTCCTATATAGGAAAAAATCCTCCAACTGATAGTACATTGTCCCTTCTTCTGATCTCAAATGGGTCTCTAATTGAACTGACATGCATGAGTTATTTATGAGAGAATATTCAGTTATTTTAAGTACACTAGTTACATGCATGCATGCATTAACTAACTGAACTCACAATCAGTTCCACAAACTATTGGAACTAATCTACTTGGACTTGACTCAGTTAACTGAGCCAACTAATTACAACTCATCCTTATCTCTTTAACTAAGGGATAAATTCCTCAATTAATGGAGAAACTGTTGCAAGTCCCCACATAGACTTCATGTTTGATTTTCTACAACTAATTAACTCAAGATGAATTAATTAATTATTTTACAAACAACTGCTAAGATCAAATTCGAATTTTACTTCTCTATTTTAGTTCAGGGACTAACTAAAATAGGAATCTAATCCGAAATGCTATTTATAGTAATGCTATTTTTAGCACTTCCAATTTTCATTCCTTGTTGCTATGTCCAACTCTGGTACTTGAACTGCTATTTATAGTAGTACTATTTTTAGCATTTCTTGTTGCCATTTTCAACAAAAATGAAAGCCCAAAAAAATAAAGAGTTTAAAAAAAGGGGCACAAAGATAAATAAATCCTCAATCTACATAGTAGTGGAGCACCTAGTTAGTACATAGTAGGTTACATTGTTGCCAAAGGTGGTTTCATCATCAAGAAATCCTTCACAATGAAAATTGTAGTGTGTAACATTTGTGGCTTCAATAGTAGGGGCAAGTAACAATTTCTTAAAGATATAATTATAAAGGAGAATATAGAAATTATTATGATACATGAGACCAAGATATCAAGTGAAAAATCTAGGGAGACAACCCCTCATTGTTGGGGGGGATGTGAATTTGTAGCCATAAATGTTAGAGGGATTGTCAGGGGATTAGAAATGATCTGGAACCCCAAGTAAATCATCTTTTATGACTGGATTGTGCTCCCTTGAATCGCCTTAATTCAATATGTGGGAGCCAAGGAAATGGTTGTATAACAATGGTCTATGAGCCACATATTCCAAAAAAAAGACTGGATTTCTTAAAAATGTAAATACAATACAGTCAATCCACCAAGGAGAGTTGTGGATCTTAGGGGGTAATTTCAACGTTATTAAATCCCTCAAGGAGAAGAAGGGATGCATCAGAATATTAGAACCTAAATTGCACCAATTTAAAGACCACCTTTCAAAAGCTTCAACTAATTGATATACCATTGGTGAATGGAACTTACACCTAAAACAATCACTGGGGAGTAAACATCAAATTTCCAATATAATGGATAGATTTATAGTTTTAGAATCTCTCTTGGAATGGGATATCTTTGTTGGAGCCTCCATATTTCCAAAGTACTGGATCTAATCATTAGCCTATTCATTTGGAAGTGGACATAAAGCAACACCCCACAACCACCCCTTCAGATTCAAAAGCTTTTGGCCACAATATTGATTTTCTTACAAAATCCAAAGACTAGCAAGAAGCATTTAATGTTTGGGGAAGGAATTGTATGAATATATTCCAATTGAAGTTAAGAGAGTTCAAATCCAAACTAAAAGTCTAGATTAAAATAGAATTTTGGAGTATTCTCAAGGAGAATGAAGCACTGGAATCTCATATGCAGAAAGTGAAACAAAAAATCACCTTAAGAGGTCACATGGATGAATTGATTTTGAAGGATGGGAAGTTGATAAATCATATTTAGGCATGCATAAAGTAGGTGGAAGTTCTCTAGAAACATAAATTGAGAGTGATGTGCTTAAAGGAAGGGGAGAGGAATGTGAAGTTCTTCTACAAGGAAATAATGAAAAATAGACATAATAATAGAATATTTTCCCTAACTTCTTAGGGTAGGAATAGATTGGTGCAACATGAAAGCTTAGAACAAGAATTGGTACCTTATTACAACTCTCTCTTAATGGAACCCATGCCAAGCCATAAGAAAAAGCAATACAAAGGATAACAACCAATATACCTACCCTTATCCAATTGGCCCAAAACAAAACCATAATATGAGAGGTTTCATTTGCAAAGGTGGAAGAAACTTTGATGGAAATGTCAAAGAAAAAAGCTCTTATACCTAATGGTTTTACAACAAACTTCTTCCGAGCCTACTAGCCTTTTCTTAGGCCAGAAATACATGCAATGGTTGAAAAAATAGGCCTAATTCTTCTAGTGGATTTAAGAAAGTATCCCTAAGTAATTTCATCTATTAGATTATCTCAACAATGATTGTGAAGTGCCTCAAAGGCCTACTTAGTTCCATTTTATCTGTTGAATAAACCGGTTTTGTGAAAGGCCACCAAATCACGAACGATATTGTTGTAGCTCATGAAGTTATACACTCACTAAAAATATCTAAGAGGGTAGAGATGATGATAAAACTAGATATTCTAAGGCCTATAATTGATTAAATTGGGATTATCTCCTACAAACTATTCAGACCTTTGGATTTTTGAACCAATGGATTCAATGGATGAAATCGCTTATTTCTATCCCCTTTTCTCTATCCTCCTAAATTAAATAGATCTCCCACCTCCACCTTTAACCCATCTAAAGGGCTCAAGAAAAGTGATAAAATCTCTCCATTTATTTTCATTTTGGTAGTGGAAATCAAGGCAAGCATGAGGGACTCCAACTCTATGGTGCATATCTACCCATTACACATCAATAGTTCATGGATGATATTATGCTCTTTGGAGTACCAATATCTAGTGAGATAAACACTCTAAAAATAATCCTCTACAAATTCATGGAGTATTTAAGTACAATAATAAATGTAGGAAAACATGTGTCTGTGTGTGGTAGTATAACATCGCATGGCTTACTTGATACACTATCAACTTAGTGAACTACTAACTAAGTACCTTAGAGCTCCTTTGGTGGAAAGTTCCATGTGAGGAGCATATTGGCAAGACACTCTATAAAAGATTTCTCAAAATTGGATAGTTGGGCATTCAAGACACTAAATCTAGCAAGACATCTAGTACTCTTAAAATCCTTTCTTCAAGCCTTACCAGTGTACTAGTTATGAGTAATGGCAACTCTAAAATTGGTTCTCTGTGCCATCAAAAATATATTTATAAATTTCCTTTGGAAGGGAATACAAATAAAAATAAAATGGTCACTGGTAGCTTAGGATAAACTTTTCCTCCCAAAAAATGTTAGGTGGCTTAGGGATCCAAGGCCTTGATATTCTCAATGTGGTAATAGGGGTGAAACTTTGGTGGAGATGGTTATAGGGGGGGATTAATTTACGAAAAATATTTTGGAAAAATAAAATATAGTCAACACTCCTCCCATTCGGCAAAGCTATGAAAATTAGAATTCCCTCAAGGATATTCAATCTAAAATCTAACAAGATAAAAGCCTAATCCAAAACAATGCATTCTAGGAAATAAGGGAAGGCCAATTGGCCCTCTTTTGCAATGAAACGTGGAAAAAATCCATGGTGTCACACGGAATGAGTCGAGGTTGTGGACAAGATCAACCTTCCTAGTATCTAAAGATATCTAGTGACAAGCAAGCCAATCAAAAACTATCTTTCTCTAAATATTCAATTAAAAACAAAGGCAAACAAGTGTTTAGGCCTACCTTGGGTCCAATGCAAGTTTGTGGAAGCTTCACTCCCGCGCTCCAAATGAGCTTCCTTGAAGTGTAATTCTGCAAACACAAACAAGCAAACCAAATTAAATAGCACCTGAAAAGCC
>APFE030168888.1:63548-93000 GCA_000404065.3 Pinus taeda
AATGGAACACATAAAATATTGCAGAAATATAAACACAGAAAACGCACAAAACAAGAGAGACACAAATATACGTGGTTCACCCAGTTTGGGCTACGTCCACCTCGAACAGCCAGTCCGTCCTTTCTATTATCTAGCAAAATGAAGAGACACAACCTACAGCAAATCCGCTGTAATATCCTCTGTCTTCTCTCATAGTCTCACCTCTCTGTTTCTCACTCACACAGAATACACATCTATCTCACAGCCTCAAATACAATGCCCTCATACAAAGAGAGGGGTTGCCTTCTAGGGAAAAATACCCTAAAATAAACATAAGTTCTACCGTCAGATCATCCGCCTAATGAAAAGCCCAGATTGAATATAAATTACTATACTTTTACAAGGCAATTTTACAGTTGTTTTTAGCTTCGGGGGCGCTGCCCCCGAAACCCCCCACCAGGGGGGGGCTCCCAAAGGTCGCAGCTGCCCCCCCATGGACTCCCTTGCAGTGAATATTTTATGGGTGGTGTTGCTGCCCCCATTTTGAACTGGGGTCCAATGTGGTGGTACTTTTGAATATAGAAGATAATCAGGCTCCACACCCAACGGACAAGACATTACTTGACACTGACAACATGGACTTGTTGCTGATGTGTCAACATCAAGTTTCTTCTCTTGTTATTATCGTAGTGTCTTCATGAAATATGTTGCATGGTATTCCTCTCCTTCCTCCAAAAGGCTTGAAAAGAAGGAGTCTTCATTGTGATCTTGATCTTCTAGCTTATGTTGCAATCTAGTGTCCTTCATATTTTTGCTCGATGCTCATATTATCTTTATAGCTTCCCAAGGGTCTTTTAACATAGTTTCCTTCTCCTCTTCTCTGAGCATCATCTTCTTGTGTCAAGATGTTGTACTTATAAGCGAAATTCATTCATGACGAGACAACATCAGTCCATAAATATCCTACTATAACTTTCTTCATCAAAATAATTAATCGGCTTGGAATTGAGTATTAGACTGGGAGGAAGCCTCACAGATTGCATAGTGCACAATTCCAGAGATTAGGAATGAGGGGTTGGGGCTTCCAAATACACAATGTGCAGTTTTGGAGGCTTGGGAGGTAGGATTTCTCATTTGAGGGTCATAGTGAGGTAGGCTTTCCCACTGTAACTACACAATACATAGTTTTGGAGGGAGACAAGGAAGTTGGATTTCCCAGTTACATAGTTCAAGGAGATAGGAAGACAAAATGTAGACTAGGATTGTTCAATGCAGATAAAGAGATTAACTGGGAGGAAAGATTGTGCAGTTCTAGAGGTTAAGAGGTCAGGACTGAGCAAGGTGTCTGCGCAATGCATAGTCCTTAGGGGAAATGATTTCACATTGCATAGTTCCAAGAGGCATGGATGCAATGTTGAGGCTTTCAAACACGCAATGTGAAATTCAAAGAGGTAGAGTGAGCTCAGGATGGTTGGGCATGAAATCTTCCATAATTTGACTAAGTGTGGGATCAATAAGGCCTAGATGAAATTAGGGTAGGAATTCTACATAATCACACACTCAGAACCGTCGATGACACAACGTAAAACACTCAATGCTCAGAAACAACATGATCCCCTTGATGAGACAACACAAGAATCTCCTCCAAGTGTGACATTTAAGATACACTTTACAATGACAATGATAACACTTGTACGACAACACACAAAACTTTTGGAATGAATCTATTTGATGTTTACATGGTAAATAAGACCCATTGGTTCCAAATTTTCCTCTTCAAATAGACCAAAACTTTTCTTTCACAATGTGTGACATTTCCCATGCTAAAAGATGACACTTTGGTTTTCTATACAAAGGGACTAGAAAACTTAGAGGATTTACATGGGATGACTCTTACTACTTGAAACAACAACTTGCAAGGTTAGAGTAGGCTCTGAAATTTGGATGTAGGAAAAAACTTTGGACGGTGTTGTAGCAACAAGAACACTTGGCGATACACTGGTAGGATTCCATCTTCTCTGCCTTGGTCTAACTTTATGCACAGGGTCTAGTTCCTCAGGAAGTATTGATTCGTCATGTGGATTACTCCAGTTTTCCCACTTAACTTGTTATGGATATAGTCCCCTCTATCCCTCTCTCAGCTAAACACATTCATAAAGCTAGCTATATCACAATTGTTTCAATTCAGGAGAAGGGTAATATAGTTCATGAGTTTAAGATAATTAGATTCTTATTTTTCATCTTTTGTGTTGCTCTGATATCAACAAGCCTAGGTAGTACCTTGGTGGAGTCACTACAAAAACACAAGCATTGATTCCCTAACAAAGAGCCTGATCAATACTGAGGAAAAGATGCTTGCTTCACCTCTCTATGTAAGAAGCCTTTATCTTGTTTCACCCTTATTTATTTTATTTATATAATTGTGCTAACTCACTTATTTATTTCAGTGGGGCAGAAGAGGGATATTGACTTATTGAGAGAAGAAGAAGTTGTTCCTTCAGATAAATATTTATATACCTATGATATAGGTTTTCTCATTATAGATTTTCCCTTTTCCTTCTCTACTTAATTGGATCAACATGCAAAGCACCAAAACATTACAAAATTGAGCTTAGAAATGAGGTTCCTAGAATAGATACGAGTATCATGGTTCTACACAAAGCCTTCCTTACAGAACGATCATATTTTCCATCAAAACATCATTGACTGAAAGATATAAATGAAGATAAAGAAGAAGGACTTGTTGTCTTGTTGAGGCCTAACCCAGGTTCAGAGATGATTTAGCCAAACAAATCTCAGTACTACTGGCGCTTTCAGCAACAGTCTGCAGCGTGCGGACTGAGGTTTCATTTGAAGTGGTATGGTAGTGTGGTAGAACCAGGTTTCTACACCCTGGGGATGTCTAATGGGTTCTATAGGTCCGCAGTTTGACTCTGCGTGCACGTCGTTACATGCACTTATCAATACCTCGTAGCTGGTGATGTTGCCTTCGCACAGCCCTACTCGGGGCCCTAACAGTTTTATTATCCAAACCCTTACTAGACACCCAGTATTAGTGGATTAACTTAGATTATATGTATGCTTTCATTTATACTTAACAATATTCACCATTCATAAAAAAGCATGCAGTAAATAAACAGTATCATTGCATTTGATATTAAACATGTAATAACATAAGAATAGATACACGAAATTCTTCTTCATTGGTTACAAACTCGACTTTGCCGTGTGCACTCAGCTGCAAGGGTCTGCACACTCAGTTGCAGACTCTACTAGGCCTCTGCACACTCAGCTGCAGAGCCTCTACCTACTACTACGACCCAAGATACTAGACTCTTGCTCTATGCTCGCTATCTTTCGGACTCCATCGATTTGTGAACTTAAGTTAACTTCACTACTTTACAATGTGGAGCCTCACTCTATTTATATAACCCCATGTTCCACGAACCATGGGTAGGCCGACATTACATTCAAAACTTAGGGTGGACAACCCTATGACTCTAACATACAATTCATTCCCCACACCCGCAATTTGCGGAGTTTTTACAATGATGTTACTCAAAACTTGGAATTTGAACCCCAAACCATGATGTGGGGGGATTACATGCCCAATAGGCCCTCAACACAAAGATCATGACTCACCCTCGAGTCACTCTATCGACACGGTGATCTTGGCACAAAGTCCCTCCAGCTGGTCTCGAACGATCTTGATGTTTGCAGCGCACTGAGTTGTTGCTTGTTGAACTTGCTGCATTCTGTTTCTGGCATGTTGTGCTACATCTATGCATGCATCCCCTGAATCTACGTGAGATTTCCTTCAATATTTGTTGTGATTGTGAAGTCTACGTCAATCCATGGTTGGATGCGTGCTTTGAGAATTGCTTCCTTATGGTGCATCGTGTCCACCTATGCCATTAGTGCCTTGGCTTGCTGCATTCTTGCAAGCCGCTGAGTAAGGACTATTGTATGCTTAGTCCCTCTGATACTGTCATACTATTGCTGGAGTTCACGTGCCTCGGTCTCCAGCTGCTATATGTTGGGGTCCTCCTATAACGTTGTGAGGACCTCAAGCACCTGATCCAACATGTTGGTACAGTTGCGCACTGCACCTCCAATCTCTTCCATCCCTACTGTAATAGCATTGGCATGCTGCTCTCTAACCTTTGGAGGCGTGGAAGGCTACGCCTTCAACCATAGCTTTTCAAGCTAGAGATTCAGCTCCAGCTGCACTCTTGTTGTTTCTTCTTGCACGTTGCAGACTCCACTTGCCAAACAGTGGATCCGCACTTCTATCAGTAGATCTACTGCAATGGACAACTCTGGGATGCGTCGACAAGCATCATCAACTGTCTGCACCAAATTTTGGTTCCGCGATACCAACTTGTCATGCTACAAGCTAAGATGTTCTATATTAATCTTCTTCTCGCTCAGAACTTGGATCGCACGGATCTCCCTGGTGCGAAGTTCTGTTGTTATCCCATCCTGTAGCTGATATAGTGTGTCTTGGGGAAGAGCAACCAAATTGACGTCAAGGCCTTTCATCATATTAATCGTCACCCGATCCATCATGTTTTTCGATATTAGCGCTCCATCTGGAAATACTATCATGTTGGTCATCCTCACACGCAGCATCTATTCTTCTATTGACATCCTTGCAATGATGTTGGTAGACAAGGTACCTTCTTGAGGGGGCTACACCTGTAATTCCTGCAATTACGCCCTTAGGGCCCCCAACATAGTCTGATACTCGGTCAAACTCTTGGAGTACTTCACTGGTGACATCGTGGACCATCTCGCTGATGTCATGGAGATCACCTTCAGTTAAGGTGATCGGGTCAATGGCTAACTTTGAGGCCTTGACCTTCTTCCTTGGACCCGATCTCTCTACGATACGCAGCTGTTTGAGCTGTGTGGATGTGGTCCCTGGGTTTGCGCTCCCTTCTGCTACTTCTGTGTCCTATGCCTCCTGCCCTGAGGACATTTCTTGGCCCTCGTCTACCTGTATTATCGCAGCCTCTACTGTCTGTGTTGCTTCTGCTGCTTCTGCGAACTTCTTCTGCTTTGGGGATTCCTGTGCCACTTCACAGACTACTCTTACCTCTGCTGCCACTTTTTCATTCCACCTTCTTGCGGCCAGTTGGTTGATGCACAACTTGGCATCATCCTTCTTTTTCTGTGCTATCGCTTTCTCTAGTTTTACTGAATCTAGGGCGCACCACTCAGGAGACCATGTCTCCAATACCATGAAGATGGTGTCATCAGTGGCTACCAATGGTAGCTTCATCCACTACTATGCCAGATCCTTCCGTGCCTTGATGTAGATGTTGTGCATATCCGCCTTGAAGTCTGCAAAACTCTGCAAACTATTATGCACTGTCAGTGACAAGTGCGGCCTCTTGTTGATCCACATTCAGATGCTCGCCTCCATGAGCACCCAGAAAATTTTTATATCGCGAATCGATTTCACATCCTTGGTGGCCCAGAGCGAAGCGTACTTCTCAGCTTTTGGTATGTCTCGCTCAATTTTTGGGAACTGACTATCCTCCGGTAGCTCTCCCACTACCAGCAAGATGGATAAGAGCAACCACACGTAGTGGAAGGTCTTACCCTACACTTGAGCTTCGTGACAGTTTAACAAGAACTCCTCGTAGAGGAACTCGTCCTAGTTGAACTGGACACCTTCTGTGCATTGTTTGGCCAATGTGACCACCAGCACTGGTACCTCATCAGCGCGACATTTTATCATTACTTTACCGGCAAGGATTTGGGTGGCTATGTGCATCCCCTTATCCTTGATGCTAGAGATGGTGTAGCTCCTCTTCTTTTTCTCTAGTTTATATTTTTCCTTCATGGCCTTTGCGAAAGCCAGATTGCTACTTTTCTCGGCTATCATCATGGGGTCCTTTCCCTTATAGGGAAGCCAAGAAATTTGGTGAATGAGGTCTTCCGTGATGGGAATAGGCTCCTTCAGCGATAGATACCCATCATGCACTAGGAAGAGCAGCTACCTGATGACGAAAATGGTGATGGGCGTGTGGTGGAAATGTGGAATCCATAGTAAGTGTAGAAACCCGACATTTTCCACATCACGCAGCCATTTTCGTGGCTCTAACGCTATCACTTCCCCTCTATGCTCTACTTCATTAGGTTTTGCTTCTCTAAATGTGGGAATTTTTTGCTGTCCATGAGGTCCTAGTCTTCAAATTTCATGGTGGGCATGCGGCCTAGGTGCGAGCCCTCAAATAAAATTCCATTGGGGAGGAGTGGGGTCTGGAGTGAACTCTTCATTGCATCCAAATCCTTTGGTACTTTGGCATTTCCTTTTCGCAGAGGAACATACATGGGTAGTTTCATGGCAGAGCGCAACGATTGGATGTCCTCCTCCATGTCTTCTTCTTCTTCTTCTTCTTCTGTTGTGGAAATTAGGGCCTTCAAATCTTCTTCCACCTCATCTAATTCAATCATGACTGCCTTCCCTTTTTCTTCCATTGATAACTTGTTTTGTTGCACATTCCTCAGGGACATGCGTACTGGTCCCATTTCCTTCTTATCCTTCTTCCGCCTTGGTGTCCGTGGTGATTTGGGGATTTCTGTCCCAACCCCAGCACCTTCATGAACATCCTATACCATGGGGGTCTATGCGGCCTTATCAGTGGTTCCTTCCTTAATTCCCAACCCATTCTTAGTGGCCATCATCATTTCTGTATAGTATTTTGTCTCTCGCGTACTTCGGGGGTCTATTATTGCTCAACTCTCAACACTCTGTGCTCTTCTCAACTGCTCAATGCTCAAATGACCAAGTGTTGTTCTCTAGCTAGCCCTTTGGGCTTTATAGCACCTTTTGAATTCAAATTCGACTGTTCCCCTCCATTTCAGGCCATCAATCCTTTCTTGGTGGCAAATTTTACCAAATCTTGCTCATAAATTTCGTCTTAAATGCCTGCCGCCCACTCCATTTGGCCTCAAATCAGGCATCTCTTCATGAACAGTGACACCAACAGTCACTTCCCAGCTGACCTGTGTGGCAGCATAGCCCTCCATGCATGGTCGCGAACCCTGTGACATCCTGCTCCTGCGCGCATACCTCATATCATACAGCCCCCAAGCAGAATATTTTATAGTCCTACGCTCCCTTTCTACTGATTAGAGCGCTTATACTATCCTCCCTACAGCTAGTCAGGTGGGCACACCACCCGTGCGATGCTTCATTTCGTCCTCCATCATGGTTCACAGAGAATCCTCATCTTTCCTTGTAGTGATTGGCATCGCACACTCTACTATTTGTACTACGCTACCCTAGTCACTATGTTTGGTGAGATGCGGTCTCAACCACAACAACAGACTAACCAATTCCTGATGATAGCTTTCTAATTTGTCAGTACAACTATACACACCTTTCCTTGCCATCCTCGGTTTCTCAACGAGTAATGCTTCCTTTATTTCGATTTCCAGCTTCTTGACCTCTATGTCCATTAAAATTATTTTCTCCCTTAGTCGTACCTGGTGTTTTTCAAGTTTGCGAAGTCTATAGTTTCCCCATTGGATTTCTTCCTTAAGTCTTATATGTTCTGTTCTGCGCAACTGTGTGATTTCCTAGGTCTGGTCGGCATGAACCATCATATCTACAGGTTTTGTTATGCACAGACTCGCCTTCGCATGCTCCACAGGGACTACAACCCCTGTTTCATACTCTAGCTTCAAAAACGCTTGTGCGGTAAGGGTTTTGCACATGGTCCTATGAGCCCATACAACCGCTGGTACACGCAGGTCCCAGCTAGTGCATCTCACATGGTGGACCCTATTCAACACTTTGCACACCTTATCAAGGGCTTACCCATGTATGATGGTTGGCACACTAGGTTTTATCATGCTTTGTTCGTGCCCTTGTCTTGCTTACGTCTACTTGTTTTTCTTGTTTCCTATTGTGATAGCGGTTTGCATTCGTGTAAGCTGCGTGCCATACACCTATACCCATCTGGAATGGCAGGCGCGCAAGCTGTTTCACCCCTCATAACTAGCTTCCATACATAGTTGATGTTTTCTAAATCATATAAGCATCCCCCTTCAACATTCACACCATTCCTCAAAGCTTCCCTGATGCGTACCCCACCACCTTGCAGGCGTCGCGCACAGTGCCCATTTCAGAGCATCAAACCGCTGTTTTTTTGGCATTGCGCTTTCAAATTTGGTCAGGAATTCATCCACCATTGTCAACCCATCATACATAGGTAGATCGCTTACCTCTGTTGTCATACAACACAATGATCTCAGCATCATGTCGCAATTTAGCGTGGTTACCTCATGTAACTGGTTTTGCCATCGTTTTGTTTCCTCATCCGAATCTGACGTGCAGTAGCTTTCACTCTCCCACGAAATCTGGCCATCCACTATAGGATTCACCCAATCCTATTCCTAATCAGTTATATTGTAGATACAGTCTATCTCGTCGTCGCTCTTGTCGTCGCACACTGACTCTATGTAGCGCGCTCCTTTCACAAGGTCTAAAGGCAACACTATGTGTAGTGACTTTTTTTCAAAAACCATTTTGCACTTATTTAGATTTATTACCCTGTTCATATCAGTGGTCCAGTCTATTCCTAGTAGTGTGGGATAGGGATTGTAATCGAAAATCTCTATTACATTGAAATCCACTAGTGCGCTTTCACCTTCAATCTCCACCATTACTCCTTGTAATCTTCCCATGGGTAAGATCTTCTGTTGGTTTGCCATTCGGAATTGAATAGGAGACCATTATAGTGTGGGTCTACCCATGCATTCCCATGTTTGTTTTGGTAGTACATTCGCATTTGATCCTAGATCTAGAATTACTTGATCCATTTCATACTCAATTTGAGCCGTCAATCTCATTTCCCTTCTTGTTCGTGATGTGTGCTTTCTAAGTTTCCTGACCCAACGCACCTAGTGATAAGTTCCTGCAGTCCTTTCATAGCCTTGTTGTTGAGCAACAATTTCATGCATGTCTCCAGAAATGCAGTCATCATTGAAGGATCCATCTCCGACTCTAGTTGATCCTTACTACTTTAAGTGGAGGTCTCCGTGAAGCTCTTCTTAGCTTCCTTGAATGTCTCCTTCGCGCACTCTAAATCAAATTCAGGTTCCTTTGTAGGAGCCTTGCGAACCCACACACTTTATTCAGGTACCTTTGTCATATCCTATCGTGATACCACTTCTGAGTACTATGTTTACATTTGAGTCTTCTTCGTGCAGTTCAAACCTCATCATTTGTAAATTCTGAGTTGGGGGAGGCTGGAGTACCCCTTTCTTGTGCAACCTTGCTATTAGTGTAGGGAAGTCCTCTGCCTCATGATTAAACTGAGTAAAGTATAAACATGATGTTCTCGTCTGATTTGTACAATCATGGGCATAGTGCACTGGCCCTCCACAATTGTAACAAATTAGTTGTCTGTGACCCCTTCTTGGTCCCATTCCTCTCGACCTCATCCGTGCCCTTGGAATCCAGTGCGCACCATTCCCATATTTGGGACGAGGGCTTGTGTTTCGACCTGCACCCTGTAGGCAGGAGTCTAATCCATCATTATTTCATAGCTTCTGTAGGTGTGCTCATCATGGCCTACCAACCTGTAGAAATTATAGAATAATTGTTGGGACATCTGCGTATACTTCTACAATATATGACAATTATCTGTAATGTGTTTTCCTGCTATCTGAAATATTGCGCACCATAATTCAGGTGTTGCACTTGGTCTTGCTTCTGCCTCTTGTCTTAATGGCATAAACCCTCCTCCCGTCAAGTGATTCATGAAGAATGGACAATGGTCCTTGTCATGCCCCTGGGATTTGCATTTTATGCACCATACCTCCTCGCACGCTTCTGGGTGAGTTGTCCTGTCCTGTTTCAAACTCTGCATTTCTAGACACAAATTTTTCAATTGCGCATGGATTTTCTAGACTCCTAGACTAGGATCTTGTATTGGGGTCTCATGCAGTGTCATTGCAATCTCCAAAGCCTCGGCGTGGGTGGATAAATTCTGCTGTGACAATGTCGTTCTTAGATGCGGTGTTAGTGATGCAACAAACCATGCGAGATGCTGCCCATCTGTCAAGGTCATGTTGGTATCATGAATCATACTCTCCAGTCTCTGGTCTAGATCCCATGGGGTCTCACCTAGAAGCATCGCGATCTCATTAAACCTGATAGTCGATTGTGTCTCCAACTTTGGCCTGCTAAATTCCTTATTCAGCATGGCCTGGATATCTGCGATCCCCACATTCAGATGGTCATTAGAATGCTTAATGTACCATGTCAGTGCGCGATCCTACAATGCACTCACCAATGTTGCCTTCTTTATATTGTCATCCACAACTCCTTGTGCTTCCCATACGGCCCTTACCACGAATTAAAATTGGTCCAGATCTTCGTTCCCTACTCCCCTGAATACCAACAATTTTATCGCGCTCGCCATATTGAACTATGGTGGTGGTGGAGGAGATGGAGGTGAAGATGGTGAGACTGGTGGTGATGTAGGTGGAGGTGGTATGTGTGGAATTCACTACCTTATCAAACTAACCATGCTTCTCAGAGAAACTTTCTCGAGCTCTTCCTCGCTTTCCCGCCAAGACGAAATTAAAGGGTTATTCTCTATTTCTGTGCTACCTTTGTTTTTATAGATCCTCCCACTTCACATAGCCCCAAACATCAATTTATTTGCATAACCCACGTTTCACACAATGACATGTTAATCCAAGTGTTCAGAGATTTAATGTACTTACCTCGCAGTCCTTTGAGGAAACGTTGTTCCGCCTCATTGTAGATGACTGTTGTGTCTACTGGGAACTTAGTGATAAACCCCCCTATAATTTGATCAAGCCAATGGTCCACGGTGCGTATGATCTTATCTTCTTATGCTTCTAGCCTGCGCACTAATTCTGGAGTACACACAATTGGTTTGTCGAGCCTACACCTTCCTTGACTATCTGTTAGCTTTGCGATCCACTCATACAACTTAGAGGGACTCCAACCACTGTTCCTTTGATACTCGGGGATTTTTGTTTTCCTGCATCGCAAACTCGTGAATATTTCTGTCTAACCACCCTTCAATTTCTTTCTTTGTTGGATTCCAGTGACACAACAATAGACATCCCTTATGCATATCTCGGTCCCGGCAATGAAACCATTTGTTGGCTTGTTGGGGCCTAACCCAGGTTTGAAGATGATTTAGCCAAACAAATCCCATTACTACTGGCCCTTTCGGCAATAGTCCACGGAGTGCAGACTGAGGTCTCACCTGAAGTAGTATGGGAGGGTGCTAGAACCAGGTTTCCACACCCTGGGGATGTCTAATGGGTTCTAGAGGTTCGCAGTTTGACCCCGCGTGCACATTGTTACAATCATGCTTTGTGATTCATGTGCAAACCTACTTGGGCCTAAATAGTGTTATTATCCAAACCCTTACTAGACACTCAGTATTAGTGGATTACCTTAGCTTATCTGTATGCTTTCATTTATACTTAATAATATTCACCATTCATACAAAAGTGCGCAGTAAATAAATAGTATAATTGAACTTGATATTAAACATGTAATAACATAAGAATAGATACATGAAATTCATATAAAACGTTTCTTTATTATTCTTCTTCCTTGGTTACAAACTCGACTCCGCCCTGCGCACTTAGCTACGAGGGTCTATGCACTTAGCTACGGACTCTACTAGGCCTCTATGCACTCAATTGCAGAGCCTCTACCTACTACTATGACCCAAGATACTAGACTCTTTCTCTATGCTCGCTATCTTTCAGACTCCATCCTTTTTTCACCTTAACTTAACTTCACTACTTTACAACTTAGAGCCTCACTCTATTTATACAATCCAATGGTCCACAGACCATGGGTAGGCTGACACTACATTCAAAACTTAGGGTAGAAAGCCCTATGACTCTAACATACAATTTGTGCTCTGCGCCCACAATTCGTGGAGTTTTTACAATGATGTTACTCAAAACTTAGAGTTTTTACAATGATGTTACTCAAAACTTGGACTTTGAACCCCAAACCATGCTGTGGGGGGATTCCATGCCCAACAGGACTCAAGGTTAGCCAAATTTGGTAGAGTCACAAGCCCTTTTCATTTTGCCACATGCATTGGAACCAAACTTAAAAATTTCACACAGGGTTTTATTCACAAGGACAACACGAAAGACAATTGAAAAGACTATACATACATGAAGAAACAAACAAACCAAAATCAAGAAAGAAATATATACATCAAGTAGGGACACAACCCTAAACTACTATTGAAAATACCATTTAAGATCCTTTCCATTGACATGAAGAGAATCCATCTTCCCATCTAATGATTGAAGACGATAAGTGTGGTAGCCAAGCTTGTCATGAACAACGAATGGTCTGATCCATAGGGAAAGGAATTTAGTGTGCTTCCCTTTCTCTTCATTGGATTTATCCCACTTCAATACTAAGTCTCCCACACTAAAATCATTTTTCCCCACAGACTTCTTATCAAACCATCACTTGATATGTATTTGATGAATGGTATTTTTTTCTTTAGATTTCCTCCTTTCTTCCTATAACTTCAGAAGAGTGTCTAACCTACTATGAACCACAAGACAAGGCTTACCTCACAACTCTTAATAAAGTTTAAGGGCTGGTAAGAGGTAGTATGACTTCTTTTCCATACACTAGAAAGTAAGGGGGAGTTTTTAGAGAGGGCACAGGCATAACACAAACAGCCCATAGACCATTCACCAAATCATTGTGCCAATTCCTTTGTTCAAAGTAAATAACTTTCTAGATAATGCAGATCAATGTTATATTGGTTGACTTAGCAATACCATTACCTTGTGGATAATAGTTAGATGAATGCTTCAAAACAATTCCATTTTCTAATGAAAAATTATAAGGTTTAAGTGATGATAAATAAAGTGCATTTTAAAAAATAAGTGACATAGGAACGTCAAACCTAGTGATGGTGTTTTGCTTGAGGAAATTTATGACTTCTTGTTGATTCACTTATTTGAGAGGAACTACTTGTGTCCACCATGTGAAATAGTTTGTAGCAGTTAGGATGTATCGGTGTTGCTTCGATGAGTGTGGAAATATTTCTCCAATGACATCTAATCCCCATTGTTGCAAAGGATCTTCTACAAAAATGGGTTGCAATGAGGCAACTAACTTTCTATCTCGAACAACACATTTTTGACAAACTAGACACTTGTGGGCATAAACATGAGCATCCTTGAAAAGTGTGGGCCAATAGTAATTGGTCCACATGATATTGGGCGTAGTAATGTCACTCTGTTGGCATTATGGCAGGTTTGGTGCTATGGCACAGGTGTTGTCCTTGATGGCAACTCACTCTGGTGACAGATCTTAGTTTAGGCACTCAGGAAGCAGAAAAAGATATATCTGCAGGTTCATCTTGACGAAGCCGCGTATACATGCGAGTTAGTCATTCAAAAGTTGCGTATGTGTATACACACACTTTCATGCAGGGAAAAAGCGCGTACATGTGAAGACATGTGGGAGATCTCATTTTTGGTCCGTGTTATTTTTTCCTTGGTATTTGAACATATGGTTTTAGACCTTGGTATCTCATTTGATGTGTTGATCCCAAGTATTGGGTCCTTGGTATTGATCTATTATTGTTTTGGGCTGTGGTATTTTGAAAGGCAATACTATAAAAGAGGAAGAAGACCATTAGGCCAAGGATCATATGATTTATTGAAAATCTGATAACATGCGCAATTTGGAATACTAGTGATTGGGTTATGGTGCAGATCTGGATCTCAATGAAGGAGGAACCTGAGCGCAAAAAAGGAACGATAAGTTCTCTTGATGGGTCAAAATCTTAAAGCTTGAATAGTGGTACCTCTGTATGATTTTGATCTGTGATATGTGGTGCACGCTTGATCTATAAATCTGATAATCTGGGTTAACTAATGTATGAATGATTGAAAGGGTGAATTATCCTTTATAGATCTGTACGCAGGTTCAGTGAAGCCAAGGTGCATATACACGTAGTTTGTGCAAGTGAAAGAAGCATATACGCTGGTTGGTCTCAACACAGAAGCATATACACGTAGTTTCTGCAAGTGAAAGAAGCATATACGCAGGTTGGTCTCGATGAAGATGTGTATACATGCAGTTTCTGCAAGTGAAAGAAGTGTATACGCAGGTTGGTCTCGACGCAGAAGCGTATGCACGCAAGTTTCTGAATAGTGAAGTAGCATACGTCTCTTGAATTTTGTTTTAGCTGCTTTTGCTGTTTAGCTATAGTGTTCTGGGTTCATAATTGGTGTGTGATTACTATTGTTGTTTTCTGGGTACAACAGTCGGAGAAGTGTTTATTTGATTCAGTACTAATTGGTGAAAAAGAGATTGTTTGATGATTGATTGATATTCATGGATCCAGTCTGAAAATTTATGAAACGTGGTCTCGAAAGAAAAGAGAGGGTTGTAGCTCTCTGCAGGTTGCAGCCTGCGTACTAGTAAAGGACTGCACCAGTACAGAATCATTTTAAAAAGAAGTTTCTAATTGAAAAGATAGAGACATATTGCAGCAGGTGGTTTTCACCCACATTGGGTTTCCACCTTATATCTTGTGTTCTTGTGTGTGATTGTTTTCTGCTCTATTTTACTGTTCCTGGTTACTTTTTATATGATTATGATGTACAGATTAATGTTCAACATCTATAGAATATATTAAATTATAATTCTGCATGGTATACGCGTGTTTCCTTATCTGTAGTTGCGTATATACGCGGTTTTATCTAACTGAAGTAGCGTATATGTTCTGGGTTTGAAAAGAAAATAATTGACCAGATAATACTGATTCACCCCCCCTCTCAGTATTATTTCCAACAATTGGTATCATAGTAGGTCCTTTAGAAGAAGCTTGATCGCTTGAAGGAAGATATATCATCACGAGCAACTATGAGAGAGAAGCATCGATCAGGCCACCAATTTTTGATGGGACCAACTTTGTCTATTGGAAGGTAAGAGTCACAACCTATCTTCAATCTCTTGGTACAGAAGTTTGGGATATCATAGATACAGGGTACACTTTTCCTTCAGCAACTCCTATAGATCCGACTAAAAAGAAGCAGTTTGAAACAAATGCAAAGGATGTCAATACTCTATTAGGATGTCTATCGCAATCAAAATTCGTCAAGGTGATGTAGTATAAAACCACAAAATAAATATGGGACAAGATCGTTCTGAGCTATGAAGGAGATGAATAGGTAAAATGAGCAAAACTTCAAACCCTCAGAATTCAGTATGAAAATATCAGAATGTATAATGACGAAAGTGTGGCTAACTATTTCCTACGTATAGATGAGATTGTTAATTGTATCAAAAATTTGGCTGAAGAAATAAAAGAGGCTATTGTGGTTGAAAAGGTTCTAATATCTTTGTCCTCTAAGTTTGAATCAAAAGTTTTTGCAATAGAAGAAAAGGAGAATCTTCATAAAATTACCATGTCATAGCTACATGGAATTCTAACCGCTTATGAAATGAGGAAAGGAGGACCATCGGACAAGAGAGAAGCTACATTCAAGGCTTCAGGTAAAGGAGATTACTATGAATCTGGACATATGTCATAAGAAGAGGAAGAATCAAATTTTGTCAAGAACCTTCAACGGGGTGCTGGAAGATTCAGAGGTAAGTTACCCTTCAAATTCTTTGCTTGTGGAAGAGTTGGTCACTATGCTGCCAAGTGTCCTCATAAATATAAGCTTGACAAAGGTAAGGAACCTGTCAGATGGAACAAGAAACAAAATGTAAATAAGAAAAGCTACTACACTTATGAAGACAGTGATGGACTTTCAAATAGTGATGAAGATGAACAAGGTAATAATTATAGACTCTTAATGGCTTTTGAAGATGATGATTTCTTGGATGCTATAGATGAAGAAGGTCTTTATGAAGAGATTTCTAAACTCAAAATTTGCTTAGAAGAAAAGAATATGATCATAGATACTCTACAATTTCAACTTGCTGAAAAAGAAAAACATCATGAAAAGTTAGGATGTGAAATTGTGGGACTCAGAAAAGAGATTGAGAAAAAAAAATCTCTTAATCTTAGATTTACTAAAGGATATGAAACTTTAGATGAGATTATCAAAGTGTAACATTCTCCACTAATCAAGACAGGTCTGGGATATAATCAAGAATCATCTCAAGTGCAGAAGCCATCCACCTCCAAAAGTTATCTCGATGCAGCAAGAAGAGGAGTGAGCAAAAGCCCAATGGAGATCACTAGGTAAACCAAGGACAATTCACCTCAAAAATGAACAAAGACTACCCGGTAAACCGAGGGCAATCCACCTTAAGGATGAACAGAAGCTACAACCAACCACAGGTAAAACCTTCTCAATTTGCCTCAAGAATGGATGACAATAGAAACTACAATCGTTTGGTTGGTAGATTTGATAATCGCAGGAGTTTCTTCAATGACCAATGCTTCTCGTGTCATAACTTTGGTCACAAAGCAACTCAATGTGTTTCCTATAAGACAATCATGACTAGAGAATCTCAAAAACAAAGAAGTATGACTGGGATCATGAAAATAACCTACAATAACTTTTTTGCTCTTGAAAATGAAATAGAATGTTCTATTTGCAACAACTTCGGTCATGAAGATTCTGAATGCAGGAGCAAGTTTCGGCAAACAACTCAGAAGGAACAAACCTCAAGTGCCAAAACATGGAGAATGAAAGAACCACAACTAGAAAGATGTGGTATAGCCTTATATGCAGAAGGGCAAGAAAATCAATGGTACATCGACAGCGGATGTTCGAAACATATGATGGGTGATAAGGAAAAACTTCAGTCACATAGTGCCTTAGAGAAAGAGAAGAAGGTCTCATTTGGAAATGACACCCTTGTGCTCATAAAAGGTAAAGGTTCTGTTTAGTTGAAAGAAAAGGTCAAAGATGGAAATATGATGTATGTTGATGGCTTAAAACAAAATCTATTGAGTGTCAGTCAGATGTGCGATCAAGGAACTAAGGTAATATATTGATCAAATGGATATAGTGTCAGTGATCTTGATACAGGAAAAACAGTGATCAAAGGCATAAGAACTCCAAATAATTTATGCATATTCAAAGAAGAACAACATGAATGTCATCTAAGCAGGAATGATGAACACTAGCTATGGCACCAAAGATTAGGGCACCTAAGCTTCTCACAAATAAGGAAAGCATGCAAATACCAGGCAGTTCGTGGTCTTCCAAACATCAGAATCCTAGACAATACAATATGCAAGTCATGTCAATTTGGTAAGCAAACCAGAACTAACTTCCCTGAGAAGGAAGGATCATCTAGCAGGCCACTTGAGCTTGTCCATATTAATGTATGTGGTCCGTCTAGGAAAAGGTCACCTCGGGGAGAAGAATACTTTATATTATTCATTGACGACTATTCAAGGATGGTTTGGATAGGACTCATGAAGCACAAAGATGAAGCCTTCGAAAAATTCAAATCCTTCAAAGCTTTGGTTGAGAACGAATCAGATCACATAATCAAACACCTCAGGTCTGATCGAGGAGGAGAATTTACCTCGAATGAATTTTTCGATTTTTGTGAAGAACATGGAATAAGAAGAGAATTATCTATAGCCAGGACTCCTCAACAAAATGGAGTAGTGGAAAGGATGAACAGAACGGTTCAACAAATGGCTTGTGCTATGCTTGATGAGTCTCGAACTCCCGCAACTTTTTGGTGTGAAGCTGTGTTTGCTGCAATTGTTATTCTCAACAAAACAAACGTCCGGGTGAACAACACTCAAACCACTCATGATCTCTAGTATGGTGAGACTCCTTCGATAAAATATTTCAAAATTTTTGCAAGAAAATGCTATATCAAAAATACTGATGAACACCTTGGGAAGTTTGAACCTAGAGTAGATGAAGGAAATCTCCTTGGTTACTCTCCCCACAACAAAGCTTACAAGTGTTATAATAAAAGGCTTGGAAAAATTGTTGAAAGTATTGATGTAGTGGTTGATGAAGAAGAAAACACTCCTAGGCACTTAAGATCTGAAGGTTTCGAATATGATGAGGACTATCCATCAACATCAAATCATATTCATGATGAAGAAGAAACCCATGAGGAGCCTGAAGAACAAATAAGGATAGAAGAAAAGACTCCATCCAGGTACGTTCAGAAGAATCATCCAGAATCTCAAATTTTGGGGCAAAAAGAGGCAGGAACACAAACAAGAAGAACAATTGTAGAAACTTCAAGCTATTTGGCATTACTCTCCTCTACTAAACCACAAAATGTAAGAGAGGCATGCAAAGATGAATGCTGGGTCAAGGCAATGGATGAAGAACTTGAGCAGATTGAAAAGAATAACACTTGGGAATTGGTTCCTAGACCAAAAGATAAGAATGTCATAGGGACAAAATAGATATTCAAAAACAAGTTGAATGATAATGGGGAAGTTATTAGAAACAAAGCCAAACTTGTTTGTAAAGGGTATGCTCAACAAGAAGGAATCGACTTTGAAGAAACATTTGCTCCTATTGCTAGACTTGAGGCCATCCGAATGTTCCTTGCTCTCTCAAGCTTTCAAAAGTTCAAAGTATTTCAAATGAACGTGAAATCAACTTTTCTGAATGGAGACTTAGAAGAAGAAGTTTATATTGAGCAACCAGATGGATTTATCCTTGGAAATGATCCAAAACTTGTATGCAGACTTAAGAAGGCTCTCTATGGTCTTAAACAAGCTCCAAGGGCTTGGTATTATCGTTTGGACAAATATCTTCATCAACAAGGTTTCTCAAAAGGATCAGCAGATAGAATCTTTATATAAAAATTGAAAATAACAAATTGCTAATACTTGTTGTGTATGTTGATGATATCATCTTTGGCAGCAATGAAGAAGCCATGAGCCAGAACTTTGCCTTGGTAATGCAGAAAGAATTCAAAATGTCCTTGCTTGGAGAACTGACATATTTTCTTGGATTACAGATCCAACAAAATGAAGGCAGTATATTTTTATCTCAAACCAAGTACTTCAAGCAGATTTTGAAGAAGTATGGTATGGAAGATTCAAAACCTGTATGTACCCCTATGGTTACAGGATGTAGCCTCAGTGAAAATGATGAATTGGCAATAGTGCATCAACCAACCTATAGATCCATGATTGGAAGTCTGCTCTATTTAACAGGTACCCGACCGGACATCATGCATGTAGTGGGAATGGTTGGAAGATTTTAGGCAAATCCTAAGGAAACTCATCTTTAGGCAGTAAAGAGAATTTTCAAGTATCTTCAAGGAACTCAAAACTATGGCCTATGGTATCCTAGAGATGCAGATCTCACTCTTCATGCTTATACAAATGCAGATTGGGCTGGAAGTGTGGATGACAGAAAAAGCACTAGTGGTGGTGCATTCTTTATGGGTTCCAAATTATTATCTTGGTTCAGCAAGAAACATAGCTCTATTGCTTTATCTAAAACTGAAGCAGAATATGTAGCTGCTACATCTTGTTGCACTCAACTCCTTTGGATGATGCAAACCTTGCAGGATTTTAAATCACGTGTACACCACCTATCTCCATCTTATGTGATAATACAAGTGCAATCAACATTTCAAAGAACGCAGTCATGCATTCAAAGACCAAGCACATACCTATCAAATATCATTTTCTCTGGGAACAAGTGCTTGAACAAAAGGTCAAGTTGGAGTATTTTCTCTCTAAGGAACAAGTTGCTGATATACTCACCAAACCACTGCCCAGGGAGACATTTGAATACCTCAGACAAAAGCTGGGAGTAGTTGATGCATCATCTTGTTGTTGAAACCTGTTTGTTCCTGAGAAAAGACGTTGTACGCGAGTTGCATGAGGAGGATCCGCATACATACGTAGTTTTATGCACGTACAGTCGTGTATATGTTGGTTGAAGGAAATTATTGGGGACAGACTCTGGTTGAAGAGAGTCTGATATGGGTCTGACAGAGACCGTCTGGCACAGTTCAGGGGGAACATATAATCTTCTAACAATGCATTGTTTGCATTCCCTTAAAAGGTCTTGGTTCATGTACACAAGTTGTTTTTGGTTTCAGGAGCATTTGCTGCAGAAGGAGAACAGAAGGAGAACATGGCTGTTGATCTGCATAGTGCTTGACAGATGTTGCTGATATTGTTATTAATGTATTTCATAGTCTTGCTCTAGATGCTTCATCTCTATTTCATTTATATATCAAGGTCATGTAACGGCCTATTTTGGTTTCCCCACTATGCCTGGGATGAAATATGTAATGTACTTGATTTTCTTCTGATGTATCCCCACTTGGTTGGGTGGATGATCCCCACTTGGTTGGGTGATAGATGGACGTATAGAGTCTTTTGGTGATAGGAAAGTCATTTATGATGTATAAGTCATGGTTCTTCTTAAAGAAAATCTTTTTGCAGATCTTGCCTACAGTCAGGGGGAGCATGTTCAGCACAGCAGAGCAAATATTTCAGCATGTACTCAGGGAGAGCACAACCCTTTGCCCTTGATGACAAAGGGGGAGAATGAATTTGAGGATCGTGGGGTTGCCATCAAGTCTAAAGGGGGATATTGTTAGCATTATGGCAGGTTTGGCGCTATGGCACATGTGTTGTCCTTGATGGTAACTCACTTTGGTGACAAATCTCAGTTCAGGCACTCAAGAAGAAGAAAATGATATATACGCAGGTTCACCTTGAAAAAACTGTGTATACACACGGGTTATTCATTTAAAAGTCGCGTACACGTATACACACACTTTCATGCAGGGAAAAAGCGCGTACATGTGGAGACATGTGGGAGATATCATTTTTGGTCCATGGTATTTTGTCCTTGGTATTTGAACCTATGGTTTTGGACCTTGGTATCTCGTCTGATGTGTTGATCCCAAGTATTGGGTCCTGGGTATTGATCTATTATGGTTTTGGGATGTGGTATTGTGAAAGGAAAGACTATAAAAGAGGAAGAAGACCATTAGGCAAAGGATCATATGATTTATTGAAAATATGATAACATGCGAGATCTGGAATACTAGTGATTGGGTTATGGTGCAGATCTAGATCTGAATGAAGGAGGAACCTGAGTGCAAAAAAGGAAGGATAAGTTCTCTTGATGCGTGAAAATCTTAAAGCTTGAATAGTGGTATCTCTGTATGATTTTCATCTATGATATGTGGCACATGCTTGATCTATAAATCTGATAATCTGGGTTAACTAATGTCTAAATGATTAAGGGTGAATTATCCTTTCTAGATCTGTACGCAGGTTCAGTGAAGATAAGGTGCGTATACACGTAGTTTCTACAAGTGAAAAAAGCATATACGCTAGTTGGTCTCAACGCAGAAGCATATACATGCAGTTTCTTCAAGTGAAAGAAGCGTATATGCAGGTTGGTCTCGACGAAGAGGCATATACACGTAGTTTCTGCAAGTGAAAGAAGCATATACGCAGGTTGGTCTCGACGCAGAAGCGTATGCACATAGGTTTCTGAATAGTGAAGTAGCGTACATCTCTTGAATTTTGTTTTAGCTGCTTCTACTGTTTAGCTATAGTGTTCTGGGTTCATAATTTGTGTGTGATTACTATTACTGTGTTCTAGGTATAGCAGTCGGAGAAGTGTTTATTTGATTCAGTACTAATTGGTGAAAAAGAGATTGTTTGATGATTGATTGATATGCATGGATCCAGTCTGAAAATTTATGAAACGTGGTCTCCAGAAGAAAAGAGAGGGTTGTAGCTCTCTGCAAGTTGTAGCCTGCGTACTGGTAAAGGATTGCACCAGTACAGAATCATTGTAAAAGGAAGTCTCTAATTGAAAATATAGAGACATAGTGCAGCAGGTGGTTTTCACCCACATTGGGTTTCCACCTTATATCTTGTGTTCTTGTGTGTGATTGTCTTCTGCTCTATTTTACTGTTCCTAGTTACTGTTTATATGATTATGATGTATAGATCATTGTTCAACATCTGTAGAATATATTAAATTATAAGTCTTCATGGTATACACGTGTTTCCTTATCTGTAGTTGCATATATATGCGGTTTTCTATAACTGAAGTAGCGTATATGTTATGGGTTTGAAAAGAAAATAATTGACCAGATAATACTGATTCACCCCCTCTCTCAGTATTACTTCCAACACACTCATGTAATGTTCATCGGCTGGTCCATTGTGGAGATCTCATAATACCCTTTCTAAATAAGGTGCTTCTAGACATCTAAGTAGGATCCCATTATGGTGCTTTCAAAAAAAAACTCCATGTACAAACTAATATGATAAAGTTTTAATATGAATATACCTCTTTTTCCATTTTGATAAGTGTGGGGGAAAGGTATAATGATCAGGATATTGTCATACATATGTGTACCAAGAGGTGGATGCATCAGTGGGGGGATAGAATGTTCAACATTATACATTTCAATTTCCTAATCCTACAAATAAGACTCTTCTTCTGGTGCATTAACTACTCCTGCTACAAGCTAGCATAGACCATGGCCTTTCATAGTGTGAATTGGCTTAAATTTAATATCATATTCTTGAAATCTTGTCATCTAGTTCACCCTTATTTCACCCAACTCTTTCTTAACAAACAACAATCTGACCACCGGGTGAGGTACAAACACGATGACATGATATTTCGAAAGGTATGGCCTAAAATGTTGCACCACCTTGTACACTACATATGCTTGTTTATCAATGGCAGGGTAGTTTAAATCAAGCCCTTGCAAGCAATCACTCATGAATGATATGGGCCACTCATTACCTTGATCATTATTTTGCATGAGAATGATTGCGAGAGCAGTATCATAAGTGAAAGTATACAACAAGAAATTTTTGTCAAAATTTAGATTATATAATGTTGGAACTTCAACAATTGCTTGCTTGATATGGGCGAAGAAATCCTTTTCCATTTTATCTCACTTATAAGTTGCATCCTTCTTGATCATCTCTTGTAATGGATTTACTAGTTGTGCATAGTTAGAGATGAACATACAAAGGAAATTGATTTTTTCCTAGGAAGGATTGCATGGCCTTCTTGTTCACTAAAAAGGAAATTTGTGTAATAGTTTTGACCCATTATAGGTCCACTTTAATCCCACTCTTTTTCGATAATATGGCCCAAGATATTTCCCTTGGACACTAAAATCCTCTTCATAGGATTTAAAGATATCTCGTATTTGTGACATCGCTCAAAATTTGCCTCAAATGATGCAAGTGATATGACATTTTCTTTGAAAATAGTATCACATCATCCAAGTAAAGTACAACACTTTATCCAATAAAACTGCAAAACGCGATGTCCATATCTCATTGAAATGTATCTCCTACATTAATAAGCCCAAAAGGCATTCATTGGAATGCGAAAGTACCCTATGTGGCCCTAAAATTTGTTTTGTGTCTGTCGAATTCTTCTACTCGAACCTCCTTATAGCAAAAAAAATTGTCTAGCAACGAGAACATCTTCGACCCCAATACTGCTTGTAGAATTTGTTTCATCAACAAAATATGGTAGTTATCCTTGTCTGAAGCCCTATCTAAATTGTGAAAATCAACAAATAGATGTATTTCCCTGGACTTCTTCCTTACCAGAACAATATTAGAGACCCATGTCAAGTGAAGAACTTTAAATATGATCCCAACATCCAACAACTTTGTGATTTATTTCTAAATGAGGGGTTTAAGCATATGGTGAACTTTTCTTAGTTTTTACTAAAAATATTTAACCCATTCCTTGATGGGAATCACATGCTATATTATTCAAATGTCATAAGTTTTTAGGTCATCGTATGTCCATGCGAACACATCTCGATATTGTTTAAAGATGCGGATGAAAGCTTGACACTCTTGAGGTGTGCAACAAGTACCAAGATTTACATACTTCATATCCTCTTATGTACCAAGATTCACTTATTTGTATGAAAGAGTATAATTGTGAGTCTTCACATTAGCTAGTCCCTTGAAGTGATTTTGTAGGTCGTACATCTTTTCGAAAGATACCACACCCTTGGGAATGGTATTTACTTTATTTGCTTGAGTTGATCCCTATAATGCTTTCTCGTGCTCATCCTGATTGTTGGATGGGTCTTTGAACACATCTATGTTCACCATAAATTCCAGTATCTGGTGGTCATCATTAGAAACATGAAAATTAGTAAAATTGTCAGTGACAAATGACCTATAAATAATTTTAGTTGAAAATCCATTCTTTAAAGGTGACAAACTATCAACAACATTCACTAATGTATCAAAAACATCATTACAAATTTGAGGAACAAAATTAATATTGAAATCTTGGAAATGTGAAATCAAATGGCATACCTCTTTCTAATAATTTATGAGATTGGGTGACACACAATGTATTGTATATCATAGCTGTTGTCTAATAATTTCTGAGTCACCTATTGATTTGGGTACTTCAACTTTGAGGTCGATGTCCTTCTATAAACCCAAAATGAGAACTTCATATTCAACAAAATTATTAGTGCACTCAAATTCCAAGTGACATGAGACCATATTTTTGTTCTGTTGTGGGTCTATTAAAATACAACCAACTCCATAACCTTTCTACGTCTTCGAACCATCAAAATGCAATTTTTAAATGTTAGTAGCACTAGGTTTATGTCCTAGGCTAATACTATTTCCATCTATTGTATACTCATTCGCATCGGTTGGATTTCGAGGAAGGATTTCCAACTATGTATCTAATGGGATGGGTAACGGTTGTGCTAGATCACAAGGGCTTCAATTTGGGAGCAATACCATAGCATGTGGGTTCATATCGGGGGCTATTTATTGACGAAAAAATGACATGATATATTGGGGGATATATATGGGGGAGAGGGTTTTTATATTAGTAGGTATAAAAAATGGAGTCCAAAGTTAATGAAAAAATATATAAAGGGGTATAAAAAACGTTAATGAAAAAATGGATACCTACAATATCTAGTGAAAGTATGGGTTTTTAAATTGTGAAGGTGTATTTGGTTTGTATTGGTAGGGAGTCGAATAATGTGATTTTTAGATCTATTTTCCAATATGTAGTCAAATTAAGGGTATCGTTTAATATGCCATCAACACACATGATATGTCAGAGGTTCTTTGAGTGAAGTCACGGTGTGCTAGATAACATCTGTGATCTACTTCCTAAAAACAATTTCCGAAGATAACATTTGCAAAGAAAACTAGCTCAGTTTGTCCCTGAAGTGGTGTCACAACATATTTCATATAGGGATCACTTTCTACATGAATCTTATTGTTTCTTCCCTTATATGGAAGCCATAAATGTGTCCAGTCATTTGAGAAATAGCCTTGCAACTTACTAAACCAATCTATGCTCAAAAGTAAACCACAGGATTTGGGAATGTCCACATTAACAATGTTAATGCATTGGTGAAATCTATGGTTTGATGAAAAGTGAATTATGGCATTGGTAAGTTCACCAATTACTTGGACTAATGATCTGTCTAACTTTATGATTCACGAATTAACCTTATCCCTTTTAGCATTAATTTTCTTGGCAATAGATAATGACATGACATTTGGAGATGCACCTAAATCAACCAAATAATTATGTACATTGTAATTAAAGATTTCAAATGTTAAAAGAAACATGGGGGAGCGAGCATTGAAATTTAAATTGAAAGCATTCACTACAGAATTGATGATGTCACAAGAGTTACCAGGCATAACCTGAGAAGCAAAAAATTATTTACATATCGAAGAGTGCGGTGATATTGCTTGAATAATCAGTTCTTGATGTCCTGTTATCTTCAAGAGATCAAATGTTGAAATGTTGGCATGAGCTCTTCTCATGTCTTAAACAATGTTATAATTGATACTTTCATTATTAATGGGTCGTGCTGATGTATCTAGTGGTGTATCCTTATTTCAAGCTACATGAGTGGTTGACTTGTTCTTGTTGTATTCGAAAGTGTTCTTAGAAGAGGGAGAACATTTAAACTTGTTCTACAAATTATGAGCTAAATTAGAAGGTGTAATAATTCTTCTCAACAATTCCTTCTTGAGCTCTTGCTCAGAGACAAGTCCTTTGCTCCTTGAATTATAATTACTATTTTTTCGTTGAGGAGGAGCTTCACTCACCAATGGTTCCTCAACACTTTTCTTGTCAACATTGTATATGACATGAAATGCATTAACTGAGTGCCCAACACTCAAACTTTCCTTGACCACGAGAAGTTCATTTGCTTCTTTACTTTGCTCAGGTTTTTCATTTGCTAACAAGGTATGTAGGAAGTTGGTCATCATAGCAGCCATGTTATGACTCCATTGGGGACATGTTTTCTCTGAATGCTTCTCTTGGTGGAGAATGTAGTAGTTTTCCATTCCCTAACTTTCAACATCAAACATTGAATTAGAGCTCCGAGCAAATTTAGTCAATTGAGAGTTCTTATTATTTTTAAAGAAAGGTATCTTAAAAATATATCTATTAGTGTTTCTCTTACTTGACCTTCTCCTTAATTCAAATACTTCATTCGCAAGCAACTTCAAAGACTCAGTCAAGCTTTCCATATCAAAGGGATATTTATCCTTTTGTTTTGGTGGAAGAGGCTTGAGATTTATTTTCCTTGGAGTCTTTAGGTTCCTCAAGGTCTTAAATGAATCTAATAGAATTCAGATCCTTTTCAACAACAAGAGCTTATGCAAAGCTCAAAGCCAAAGTATCCTTTGTAGATCTTTTAACAAACACATAAATGTTGGTTGGAAAGGAAGCTATATAATATTTTTTTCATAATTGAATCATGTAGTTGTGTTATCACTCAGGTTGTCCCTAGGCTCATAATAGGGATACGGGCGAGGTAACCACAAACCAATCTTCTGATTGCAGGTTCTAGCCCACCTGCAATCGGAGAGGGCTCTCTCCTTTAGATTCAACCATAGTTGATGATTTTAGGCTAGCTTTCTGACTTCAAGGGAATGTTGACTGTGAATGGAAAGAAGGTAAGGATTCTCGAACAAAGAGGCACAGTAAGGTGTTATAAGGTTCGAACCATTGGCAATCGAGCACAGATTGAGGATGCGAGCGTTTTCTTGGTCACAAAAGGGATACAGACGGAGATAGCCACACAGGATACAATTTTCTGTCTGCTGAAAGTACAGAGTGAACATCAGGGATGAAAGGCAAAGGAGAATCATTTCATCATGTTGACAAAGAGGAGAAATGGATGAATGGGATCCAGGAGCAGTTAAGAATTCCTAAGAAATGCACTCATATGTGAAAGAAACAGCGTAAACCAGATCATTTAAGAATACAAGCTCATAACTGTTTCTGAAGAAAACATTGAAAAATGCAGAAATTGAACTTAAGGTGTAATGAAACAAATCTTAAGCTATTCTTTTTTCCTGCAATTTAGAAATGCGGAAAGGTGGCGAAGACATAAAATAAACAGGGAAGAAAAACACTTATTGGATCATGTAGAGACACAGGAATTCCGTGATCATTCCTTGGCCAAGAGAAAACATCAAGTTGTTTCGCAATCCATGCTTTCAGCAATCTTTGATTATGGAAAAATATGACAGCTTACAGTGCGAGTCCTTGCTCAGAGAAAATGATGGAAAGAAGACTGTCCAACAACTACTACCAACCAACCAACCCTTCACAATATCGCTTCGGGCGGTATTTATAAACAAAATATCGGAAAGACATCATTACAAGTGACCTTGACAGGTCTGCTTAGAACTCTTCAAAAATCTAAATGCTGCTGGAATTAAATGCAGGTAAATCTTTTTGGCTGCACTGGGGGCAGCTGGATCGGAATAGGTGACGAGGTGGCCCTTGGGGACCAGATGCGGTGCTGCTGAAGTGATTGTGCTTCGGGGCTGCAGTTCGGCTTTGGTGTGAATTGAATGTGCAATAATTATGATTTGAGAGCTTCAAGTAGTTTCGCCCTCCTTCTATGAATCTGCTGGAAGATATTAAATTTTCTCTTGCTTCGGGCCGCTGCTCAAAATATTCGCTGATACACTTTGCCGCTACATTAATGGCTTCTGCCGTCGACTGATACTCTTTGACACGCTTGATGCCTGCTAATTTGATTTGATACACTTTAAACTCTGTGATTGATCTGTTGCTGTCTTTAAACCGGATCCTTTGGCACGATCGGGCGATTTTCGGGCTCTTTCGGCGCGCAATTGGCTCAGCAATCAGAAGATTCCCTGAAGATTCCTCGAAATGGCCTATTTCCCATAGTGATGCGCTAATCGCGCATCGGAAACTGCCTCCGTTTCTTGATCTGGAGCTCTGAAGTGCGATTTTTCTTCCTGCGCGAAGCTTTTTTTGGCTTTCTGGCTGCTGACATAAGCATGGCGTCGGCTGTACGGTGGATGACGTCAGCTGTGGGTCCCTGGTACAGAGCGACGTGGTGAGATACTGGATGTACTGTGGTGAAGAGACTCCGATGCGATATCACGATATCGCGTCGGCAGGGAACAGGGGGAATTGGTTTGGAGACTTGGCGCTTGCGACTGCCAATCGGCGATATCGCAATATCGCATCGACGGAGACGGAGAGGTGAATGGTTTGGAAACTCGGTGTTTGTGATCGCCGATCGCCGATATCGCAATATCGCGTCGGCGGGGAATGGATGGGTGACGATTTGCATGAAGATGAGAGTGCGAGGGTGCGATGCGAAATGGCTTTTAGGAGAAAAGAGCAAGTAAGTGGGTGTGAAGGGAATTTGAGGTTTCGGAAGGGGTCTGGTTACCTCGGAGGGATTTTATACTTTGGAAGGAGTCCATCGTATCTGGGAGGTGGTTTTGGAGGTCAGGGGCTATTGCTGAGTTTCAGATAAACTGAGCAATTCCTGGGAGTTCTTATGGTTATTTTTCAACCAAGGGGAGGGATATTACATAGGGGGATTTTACTTAATATTAATAAGGGGACGGGAAGAATAGGGAGCTAAATAATAATGTTAGTGGTTAATATGGAGATGGAAAGAAAGCGCTAAGTTCGAGAGAGCTTAGGCTGTTACCAGGGGGTAGGACCATACTTTGGGAGAAAATATGGAACAACTTTGAGTAAAGCAGATCTTTACTCAAGCCAGTGTTATGGAGATGATGGAACTTAAGAGGTGTCAAGCAGATCTTGACCTCTTATTGGGGAAGTTAGTTAATGATTGGGGAAAACAGAGAAGGGGAGTCAGTTATACCTCTTTTGAGCTTTTTTGCTTACAAATCCTTGCTTATTATGTTCTGCATGATATGATACTTGAAAACCTAGAACTGGTCAGCAATTCAACAACTTCAGAACTACCTACCCAGCCTACTTGCCTAGCATTTTTTCTTCTTTTGTTTGGGGGTGCACTTAGACTTGCAAACCCATCGTTCATTTTTCTTTTGATGCTTTCCTATCTACTTACTACCCTTATTTCTTCCGGAGCCCAGATTAAGCTGTTGGGCTCGTCTGTTTCTCTACCTATCTAAGAATCTGCCAAGATTAAACTGTTTGGACA